>JARYHS010013630.1:233112236-233268249 GCA_031002005.1 Vandiemenella viatica
TCTTGACGGGACAATAGGCGGCCCCGCTCGCGTGTGCATAACGACGCCCTAACCAGGCCGGCCCTTCGCATTAAGTCGTCACACGTCACGCCCCGTATCGCTGCTTCGCCGCTCTTCAACGTCCATCGCTACCCGCGGTCTCACTTCTTCTCCTGTGGGGGCCACTAAGAGAGAACACATGCAACACGTAAGCAAGGTCTAGTTCCTCAGAGATAGCCTTTCTTTATACCGTTAAAGATATGCTGGATGGTAAATACACCGAGTCATACATCAGAAGATGTATTGTCAATGCGGATTTTTCTTTAAGTATGAATGTGAATACTAATCAGATCTCACGTCTGACGAAGATAGCCATACGACACATACCTGTAACATAATACAGCCCTACTTCAGCATATTTTAACACAGATTGTTCTGTTTTTTCTGACTGATAGCATTTTGACCATCTTGAGGAAGGGTGATTACTAAACGAGTTAAGTAGAGTAAATTAGGTTTTTTTTATTATTATTCTTGTTGAGTAACTACCATATTTATAATTATTCAAAACATAGTGAAACCGAACCAACATGTGTAAACAAAATTTCACGTGACAGATCATGTATCTGATCACTGAACCAAAATCAGGTCTTCTTTCTATAATAAGAAGCTAATTATATGGTAAAATTCAAAATTACTAAATTAAGTTAATTGAAAACGCAATCAAAGTTTTGAAAATGTAATTAATTTGGTTTTTGGTACGTTTTTAATACAGATATATGGAAATGTGATGTATGCGTCTGAAACAGTAGTCTCTCTGATCTGTTAAAAAATGTCCTGTGTATTTCTCTTAAATAGTGCAAAGAATGCAATGATCTTTAAGTTCTATAAGTATTCCCAAACTGGTAATACTTGAATCTATCAAGAAACCGGAAGGCGAGGGTGCAGAGTTAGCTGCCTCCGCGGGACACACCCTTCCCAGATCCCCATCTACCGTGACCCCGCCGGGCCAGGCACAAATCCCGAATTCCGGGAGCGGACGATTCCCTGAGCCCGAGCTAACCCCGACCCCGGCTGACAATTTGTTGCCCTAATTTGACAAGCTGACGGTTTTATTGCCGATAGCCGCCACGCAAGAAGTGCAGCAGGTGGAGGAGCCTAGATCGATTACCCCATTGGTGCGGTGAGGGTAGAATCTGGAAAGGAAACCTCTCGTTATCTGCGTTCTCGTATCTCATCCCGCAGCACTCTGGTCGAGAGATACACACACATTTGATTTCATTGTCACTGAAAAGAATTACAAGCTACATCAGTATAATAACTCACACATAAAATAATGCAGCTTCCACATTTTAATTAGAATGTTTTGCACTTGGTCTGCAATGTAACACTTCTTTAATTCGTTTAGAAAATACGCATTAGTGATTTGTAACAGTTTAAATTTGAAACATTTCGTTCTGTTTAGGGCATTGAATCTCTTTATTCCGTAAGGGTAGATTTTTCTATCCACGTACTGCTCGACTGATGCAGCAATATCAGATAAAAGTTATCTCTAAGTGGTGTTTGATGTAATTATATCTTATTGATATCACTTACAATTTTATCGAACTTCAACATCTGTAAATCGATTAAAGTTGAGATATACTAAATGATTAGCTGAGAAGATCTTTAATTTACAATTGATTGACTAACTGTAACTAGATTTTTCAAAACAATTAAGATCATTCAAAATAAAAGTTTTGTCATAAACCAAAAAGAGATAAGTATTGATTCTTGAAGCCTGTAATTGTAGTTTAAAACATCCCTGAAAATGTGTTGTTTCGGTGGGACGATCAGCAATGTATTCAGTGGGGAAAAAGTAATATAAAATAATAACTCATGTTGATTATTTAAAATTCGTTTAAGATTTGTTTATACTTATAAGATGTATAAATGTTTTCTGGGCATGTTTTTTTCCTTACTTGTAGTACAATGAAAATAATGCGTAGAAGAGAAACAAATATCAAATAAAATAAAAAAACACAAAAACACTGATCTCATTCATTCTTCATTTTTAGGATTTCACATTTCTCGGTAAACGGAGCCTTATTGTTAATGCTCCGCAGTCTGTCCATCAAAGGTAATGTAAATTGCATTTGATATTCGCTGTCCCGAACGAAAATATAGTATTTAAAATTATGTAAAATTTTATTTTAGGGAGGTTTTGAAAAGTAATTAATGGAGTCCAAAAACTAAACAAGTGTCTTACCCCAGCATCTGGGGTGGCAATAATATATTTTTACAATTTATTTCTTTTGAATATAAAGACATGAGTGGTCATATAAGTTGCCCATTTTGGATTATATTTATAAACAGGGATATCTCGAAAATAGTATTACCTAGGAAGCCTACTAGAAATTTGTCCCCTATATTTAAACAACAAATTAAAAAAAAAATTATATCCAATATACTTTGTAAGTTGTTAATAAAGTAAGTAATAGTCTTTGCTTGAAGGTTACTTTGCCGTCTGATAATGATAATTCAGCAATGCCCGTGGCACGAGGTTGAAAATCTGTCAGGTATATATTTTGTACGATGCGATATGTCTATTTGATAATTAAAGTTTGGAAGCCTTTCCTGGTTGATTAATACCATTGCCCAATGCAGTGTAGATGTCTTTGGTAGTGTGAGGACAATCTTGCTTGCTGACAACAGAATAAGTTTCTTTAGATGCAGACTAAACATCACCAATCAAGCCCCAATTTTGAACGTAGTATCTACACTTAAAATACTGCAAAGCAACTAAACCCCTACTGACAGGATGGAAGAGTGAATTGATAGTTAACATATGCACTTTCGTTATGGGAGTGATCATTGATATTGTCACTAATTAGTGATTAATTTGCAAAGTCCATCTGTAGTTATTATTCACGTGGCGGATGACGAAGATTTTAATTAAGTAATCTGACACGGGCTGTTTAATTTTAACACAGAAACCGCTTGTAGGTAACTCTCCGAAAGAGTTATGTACCGCAATAAAGACAACAACATTCTCACTTAGCACATATTACATCTAACATGAAACCCATGTGAGTTCTTTAACCAAAAGTGTAGTGCATTTAATAACGTTTATAGCGAGAAACCTATCAATTACATGCTCGTCCCTGCCTACATTACGACATATTGAGGGAAACCAAAGGTTGATGAATTGACGGCAGTTATACCAAATACTTTGAAACGAGAATGAAACTGTTCGTTAACAATAATCTTCAAATAACCTCTCATTAAACAATAAACAAAATGCGACAACACCTTAACCAAATTATTACATGATAGCGTTACATGCAATTAACAACAAAAGCATAGAGGCAATGTAACTATTGAACGAGTTACGGAAGAAAAGTTAAAACATGATTCGCCCTACCTGGTTACGTAGATGTTACTTGTAGCTACTACATCTTCCTATTGTTGTGTCTCTGCCAGAATGAAGAAAAAATAATGTCGTAAGGTAGTCTTTTATCGACTTAGGAATGAAATGCACTCTCTAGCCATTACTCAGTGAATTAGAGACAAGAAGACGCATGACTTCAAATTGACGAACTAGTGGTGGGGTATTTCTTCTATGCAGAATGCAATGGAACTTGCCGCTGCGCTGCATGAGCCCAACTATACGCCATTTGCTGTTTTCGTGAACTTTGCGTGCTATGCTACCAGAGTGTGGAATTCAATTTGCAATGTAACCATTTCCGTTGCAACATCCAGTTGTCCCAACACTGACTATCATGTTGTAGTATTCATGAAAAAATGAAATAAACATATATACCCAATTTCCCTAATAACAATACGGTCTGTAGCACCTGGACAGAAATTTCAGAGGATTGAAAGCTGGTGGTGTGATTCAGAAATTTGTTAGGAGTGTTTAGAACTTACAACAGCTATCTGCTGTTTCTTTCACACGTAAGTAATGGAATTTGGTTCTATTTTTCGAAAATACTAGTTATAAATCTGAATCAGAGTTTGTGCCCATAGTGTGCCATACCCTTCAAACAGTAGTCAATTTGCCTTTATTTATTTAAAAAAAAAAAAGTTTGAAAAATTAATAAATGGTTAAAGAAATTATTTTCTATGAATTTATATCAATGAAAACATTTACAACAGACTTTTACGAGCTGGTATGATTTATTATCCGTGTTTCAGCTATTCTATAATCTTAAAGCAGATTAATTTTTACAATACCCTGGAGATAAGTGTATGATACCTTTTTTCTGATAATACTATTACCCAGTTGAAACGATATCCTGTATAACATAAAACATGAGGACAAACCTGCTAATTTGAGTCTTATTAGGAGGCTGGAAAAAAACCTATATATTTATAGTCAAGAAAAGATTGGGGAACGCTGTTTGTAATAGGGATGTAATAGAGGTTCGAACCCGCATCCGCAAGTGCGGAACTTTCACGTAAAATCCTACTTCCACCTTTGCATCCGCAGCCACAATTTTTAATGCGGGTTTATAGCGGAAGTATTGTTTACATTACAATATACATTATTCTTGTCTCTTTATACGAGATTGTGCTCATCGTCGCTTAGCTAAGTGGTTATTTTTTTCCGACGCTCTTGCAGTAAAAGTAACAATGAACTGATCAGTGTTATTACCTAAGCGACGAATTTACAACGTTGAACTTGCATGTAAAGTAAATCGGCTTAATCTCCGTGCAACTTATAGGACATTCGTGCAGAACTACCGTAGAATACGCTCACCCATTCACGCGAATAGAAGGGGTACAACAAAATGTTCCAAGCATCCTTACCACTCACACTTTCTCACACTCGTAGGGCGTTTCCTCCAATAGCTTCCTCAATACCCACAGCTTGTTGGACAGCACGGACCAGTGTTGGTCGCCTGGGAGTCCAACGCGTCGTACAAGTAGTCCGATGAAGCAAAAAATAGATTAACATAGCAGAATTGCCACAGACTTTACTTATGAAAAAAGATAGAGCTTGGCATAAAATGTATAATTATTTTGATTTTAAATTTATTTTTGATAAAAATTAAAATCTAAATAATTACAAATTTATTTTTCCACCTCCGCTTCCGCAAAACATCCGCATCCACGGATGTCAAGCACTGTTCATCCGCATCAGCATCCGAATCCGCAAATATGACATTAGTTACAACCCTAATTTGTAATTCAGCTATCTGAGATATAAGAAAAGGTATCAGAGAGTCTGTAAATAAGTTGCATACTACCTGTTTTCATTTCACGCGAATGTGACACCAGAAAATGGTTCTGTGGTTTCCCTCTCCACCAATTTGTTTTCCAATGACGGAATTTCTCATATGTAAACACGATTGGTGTAGCATTTCACGAAATAACCTAGTGAAATTTCTAAATTTAAATCTAGCTAGACTTTAAGACAGTTTCGTCTTAAGCATTTATAATGATAACTTAGCAAAAATGTGACTAACATATTGAAATTCAGTGAATAACGCTACATAATCGATTGGTTACACGCTCACAATTTATTTTATGATACAGTTTCACTGAAAGCTACATCCATGTAAAGATCACCATTAAAATCATCACACTGAGAGTGGCGGAAGAGCGGTAACGATCTGGCTTTGCATTCGGGATGACGCGGGTTCGAATCCCCGTTGAGACATCCAGATTTGGGCTTTACACGGTTTCCCCAAATGACTCAATTCGAATGCCAAAATACTTCCTTCATAAAGGACATGGCCGAATTCCTCGTCCCCAATCACATACTGCCTATAATGACATCGACGTGGACGAGGCATACAGCCATAAGTAAGAAGAAGAAGAAAATCATCACATATTTTATGATGGTATGAGACTATATAGGTATAAATTCACTCTGGAAATGGGATAGTTATTTTAAGTAAATAAACGTCCCTTCGAAACCAATCACCAGTAGATTAAACTTATTTTGTTAATTCTCAACAAGTTTTGCTGACAACAGCCTTTGTATCATTTATGGTACAGTCATCAAGATTCTTCATCACCGAAGCTACTGTAGCAATTTAACTCCTCAATCTGGTCGAAATTCGATAGTGGCGATTCTGCAAGGTACTGCATTAGGCAGTGATTAATTGCGATTAATTACAGTGACTGATAGCGCTAGTCGATGAAGGCAAGTGACCAATCATGAGTTTCGCGTAGCCAAGCAGCTATTTAATGGTTTCCTGCCAACCACAACAAACTAGTGATGCCAATAGACACTTATCGCGATCTCGGAACAAATTAGATCATGCACTCAAAAAACAATATTTTCTAATTATAAAATGGAAAAGAGTAACTGCTTCCAACACAATTATTAATTTATATAAAAACGTAAAGAGTATACAAATTAACAGACCGTATTTTATTAAAACCCCATTAACAATCACTAAGTTTGTGTGCTAATAAATGCATGAATAAGCTGAAAATATTACTTATCTGCAGATACGAGACGTAAGCTCGTTGATTGTTATGGGCAGAAGAATTTCTTGTCTTTTGAATATGTATCTAAGGAATTAGCAAATGAAAATGAACATATAGTACTATTAAAGGCAATCATGCAACATACAGTAATGGTTAATATCTATTACAACCCACACGTGCAACAAATGAAATTAGGCCAGTATTCTATTCCAGTAAGAAATTGTTATGAAGAGTTAAGTGTGCAAGTTTGCAAATGGTTTTTGGAATTATCTCCTCACTTAAGAAAATTAGAAAACTACCGATATAATATTCTACTAATACTAGCAGTAACACATTACTTCAACACAAACGAAAGGAACACTTCGCAAACTAAATTAACCTCATGCCTTCGAAATTTTCAAGGACACACCCCGCATGGTGTAAGAAAACCACGTGAAAACATGACATAAAACCTAAGCGGTTGATACAGCAAGAGTTAATGTGTAAAGACAGACACGTGCTAGAGACAGTACGAATATATAAATCAATTGAATACTTCCTTAAATATTGACAAAAAGTAAATAACCTAGCGAATCACCATTTGACTACAGTAGCTGCATCTTTTGTGTATCTTGCATATCGCTGATGTACGCTGAAATTCGCAATAAAAGTAGTTCTGCCACCACTCCACTTAAAGCGAGTGACTACAAGAGGCTGGAAAAAAGGACGATTGCAGAACGAATACAGGCCTAGAGGCAGCTATGGTTCTGGTATTTTGATTGCATCCTTGAGAGTATGTACGGAGATAACGTGAATCTCTAGTCTTGACGGTAAACAGTGATATTTTCTGGCGCTATTCTTGTTTGTGGACATAACGAAATTGTACATTTATATGGAGACTGCGAATTATTCGTCGCCAAGTGAATCAAATAACACCTAATGTACCAAGCAAGAACGTCGTATTGCATTACTTATGTGCAATCTTTCCTTGCATTAACAGAACATAGTCTCAATCCGCGTTTATCTTCAAAATTGAAACGAGGCCTGGAATTCTGGCGAGTTGAGATTAGCTCCCAGATGAATGGAACTGGTATGATCTAAGGTTCTACTTATCTGACCTGAACGGCAGACCATCAGCGAATGCAGAATAACCGTAAAAAGTCTCACGAATAAATTGTATTACTAGCAGTCCATACTTCTTGTTACATCACCGGGAAATACATGGATCATATACTAAGATCATAATTAAAATCCCAAACATAGTGAGTATATAAATTTATAAGAAATGCTAGCCGGTATTATAGTGATTTCGTGTGTTCGTTTGCATAAATTTCGATTAAAAAATGGAGATATTTCATAAATTTTGTATTTTATTTAGTATGTAATGCCATTTTGAAATTGTTGTCATATTTCATATATATGTCTAAGGGTATAAAAACACTATGATTTAAATTGTTATGTAAGTGTATGGGCGAACTAAGTAATCCATATTTGGGAATGGATAGGCCCATTTTTTCATTATTATTAATAAATCAGGTATAAATGTAAGAAGTTTAGTATTTACACACCACACATTCTATATGAAGGTTTAATAAAGATTATATTTCAAAATACGTTTTACGGTACTTCTGTATAGATGTGACAGACAGACTCAAAAATTTGGTTGCAGTATTGTCGAACAAATGATTAATAATGCAGTCAGTGTTATTTAGGGTCATTATTATTTAGTTTAGATATGTGATCCAAAACGCAATTAAAAGTGAAAGTGTATGTTCCAAACTAAACATTTTTTTTTTTTTTTTTTTTTTTTTGCTGTCATCATTCTTTCGACTGGTTTGATGCAATCCTAGTATTAGAATCATTTATGCTACATTTTATTACTTTTGTCTTGCTTTGATTCATATTCAGTCCAAAATCGGCCTTCAGTATTTTGTTCATGCCACTCAGTAACTTCTCAATATCGTCAGCCTGTTCTGCCAACAAGACAATGTCATCAGCAATTCGTAGCATAATGATTTTTTCTGCCCTGAACGCTTATTTCACATGAAAATTTTTCTGTTAGGGTAAATCCGGGATAGATGGCCATACGGGAGAGATGGCCAACGACCGTAATTTTTTGACTATCCGACGTACAGCGCTGCCGGTCAGTAGGTAGTTAGTTAATAATGTAAGTGTGTGTTGCTGTTCCGCATGACTCTTTATTTCAACTGGAAGTAAGTAATTTTCATGATTTTAGTTTTCAATATACCTTGAAATTATACAGTATGTCACAACCTTTTGATTTAAACATAACTTAGGAAGTGAGTAACTACGGAAACTTTAGTTTTAGGGTTGTTTTGGTCTAAATGCATTAAGGTACATAGGTTATGATTGAGTTTGCGTCCACCAAGTTTGATGACACGCTATGGCCGTCTCTCCCGGCCGATCGGGAGAGACGGCCACATCAGTATCGGGATAGATGGCCATCCCATAAGCGTGTTATGTATTAAATTTTGACGGTATCGTTATTTTTTAGAGATGCCAAATAAATACATTCGGAAAGCCAGCTCTGTCAGAGGATCATGGAAAGAAGAAGAACTTAAAAATGCTATTAATTAAGAAAACAATGATGGTTATTCTGTGATAAAAGCTTCCATGGAGTTTAATATTCCAAGGAAGTTCGCACTCTAGCTCGGAACAGATGTTGAAGTTTGCTGAGATTAATAATATCATTTTTATGTGCCTCCCCAGCCATACTACCCATTATCTGCCACCGTTGGACCGATCTGTCTTCAAATCTTTAAAGCATCATTTTTACAATGTCATTGAAAAATGGCACCCAGATCGGAAGATTACAATTTGGCGAGCTACTACAAGACTGTTGGGGAAAAGCTGCAACACCAGGGAACGCCATCTGTCGGTTCAAAGCAACGAGCAAATGAGGTTTTGGTTAAGTTATAATTTAACAGCAATTAATATCTTTATAAAATATTTTTTCATCAAGAAAGTCTATAAAACATGTTTAAAGTGTTAAAAGGTTTTAAAATAATTATATCTTTGATTTTAAAGTATTTTGACCTATGGCCATCTCTCCCTTACATGTATGGCCATCTAACCCTGATACTCGGGTGAGATGGCCAAGTGTTACATATTTTTAAATAATTTTTAGCTCGTATGAAATTTGGTATATCTTTATAAACGGAGTCAACTTTTGCTTTTTATGAATTGAAAAGGCAATTTATGGAAAGTTTCAGGTTGTTCTTGTGTATTAGGCTGTGAAACTGGCTTTTGAAAAAATCATTGCCATCTATCCCGGGTTTACCCTACTTCCTTTTTTGCTTCCTCTACATACAAGTTGAAAATTAACGGGGATTGACAACAACCTTGTGTCACACCCTTTTCAACTGATGCATGTGTCTCACGATTCTCTACTTTTATTATAACCACTTGATTCTTATATAGTTGATAAAATATTCTTCTGTATCGATATCTTAGACCTGACTTCTTTAAAACTTTGAGCATCTTGTCCTACGTAACATTATCAAAAGCTTTTTCTAAATCAGCCAACGTCATTCTTTGTTTTTCCTGATCAGTCCTTCAAGTTTCAATCTTAAAACTAGAATTGCTTCTCTTGTACCTCGATTTTTCCTAAACCCAAACTGATCTTCACCTACTACCTCTTCTACTACCCTTTCCATCCTTCTGTATATTATTCTGGTCAGTAATTTTGAAACATGTGATGTTAGACTAATGGTACGATAATTCTCCCATTTGTCGGCTTTTGTTTTCTTTGGAAGTGTGAAGATGATATTTTTATTATAATCAGTTGGAATTTCTCCTGTTTCATAATTTTTTGATATCAGCTTGAATAATCTTTTGATTCCTTCTTCTCCTAGGGATTTAAGAAGTTCTGCAGAGGTCTCATCAATTCCAACTGCCTTATTTACTTTCAAGTCATTCAGGTCTCTATTAAATTCTGGCTACAAAACAGAATCTCCTAAGCCGTCGACATCGTCTTCCTTTTTCGGTTACGATATTGTTCAAGTTTTTCCCATCATACAGTTTCTCAATGTATTCCTTTAATCGGTTAGCTCTATCGTCTGAACTTAAAAGAGGTATCCTATTGTCAGATTCTTCGTGGTTTAATTAATGTGATAATTAAGTAGTCCACAGTGTATTTCAGTTTATACTTGCGTTTATTTTCAAACAAGTCAAAGATCCTGCTTACATGCATTCATTCAATCCAGAGATTGTATACAATACTACTAACGCAGTCCTTGGCAGTCGCAAAGTCGATCTGTATAAACTAAAACTGTCCTTCTGCCGATTTCTTTATATAGGCTTTATCGAAATATCTAGAACTCTTCAAAAGCTTCCGCCAGATATTTCTCGAACATTAACAATTACTTAAACAATTGAAACATATTAAAAACAATCAGAATTATTACATAATCATTTACGATCAATACAAAATGGTCAGAAATGGGAATTAAAGATACTTAAAGACAAAATTATTCACAGAAATCATTTTAAACTGTCGTAAATTGTCCTTTAGATATTGTAACTTGCATTAATACTTGGAATTACCAACATTTTAGCAATTCTCTTGCACAATTCAGTTCTTAAACATATTCTTTTGCTTTTTTGCAGTTCCTTTTTTATTTGATTTTCAAATTGCCTGTATTGCTCTCTTCCTGCTTCATCCTGAGCATTTTTGTGCCTGCTCCTGTGATTCATCAGCTCCAAAATTTATTCTGTGATCCTAGGTTTTCGGGCGGCTTGTTCCCTAAAGCCTAATGTTTCCAGCTTTCATTATTTCGGTATTTAATCCCTTACATTTGTCCTTAGTTGAACTCCTTTCAGAGTTACTTCTTAGATCTAAGTCTACGTTTTTTTACATATTTCTCTCTCGTGCTCGATTGTTTCAGTTTATTCACTTGCAGTCTGTTCTGCTTATACTGCTTCCCTATTCGCTTGAATTTTAGCCTGCACTTCATTACAATTAGGCCATACGGTTAAAAAAATCCTAAAATATTGAATTCTATTACTCTTAATATGAACTTTGGTCGAAATGTTTTCTTTGATTAATTTTTTTCATTATTTTATTACGGGAAAACTTAATTTTCTGGTTCATTCAGTAAGATTTACTTTTAAGAAATGAGATTCGTTTAAATCATTGTACAGATATCTTATAGTTAATGTATTGACCTTGAAAACTTGGATCCTCGATTCGAATCTCGGTCAGTTCCCGAATTTTAATGGCCATGTGATAAAGTTATGTTTTGTTCATATGAAGAACACTAAAAGGCTTTATAATTCTGATTAGACGTTAAATTATAAGTGCAGGCGTATTGTATTGAAACTTCAAACATGATAACCGATTGTAAGGACATGTGAATTCCCATTATTTATTTAAATAAGGAACTTCATGAGAACACATGTTAGACAGAATTATAATTTTAAAAAAAAACTGAAACTGATATTTGCTGCTGAAACATATTATATTTATACCAAACAAGCAGTTGCAAATTATTTATCTCGTTAACTGCTATATTCGAATGATAATTTAAATTTTCATCATTAAAACCTCTTTTAAGAAATGACGTTGGTACACTTTTTAGGAAAAATTTAGAAAGAAGTCGAAAGCAGACAAACCGCTTTGGCACAAATACCTGCGAGGTTACAAAGAAAACAAATTTTTACTATATGTACGAAAACCACGCGCTGATAATTTTATGAGATCTGCTCGGTGAGTGTCGTTTGATCGTTGTATGGGCCGTAACTTGTGTGTGCCCCCTGGAGCCCCGCTCCTCTGGAGACGGTCGGTCACAGGTGGCGAAGGTGCGCCGTGCCGTGCTGAGCAGACATTAGCGGCCATCGAGGATCCATATCGACCGGTATTTAACAGCCCAGCAGGTCGCGGTCGGCCCAGTTCCCAGTATTAAAACTTAACAGCAGCGCCGGCCCCTCTCCTAACAAGTAAACTTTGCAAGTCCTGTAGTCGGCGTCTTCTGCATTAGATTTATGCGCTCCTTAGGAACGTATATAATACACGTAGAGGCAGCAGAGCCGACGTGGCAGTTATAAAGTTAGTGCAGCAACGCAGTCTTATTGTGCTGCAAAACGAGGCGCCGGCAGCTAGTCAGGGTTGTGGATGGCGTCTCCGGTGCCACCTGCAAGAGATGCTGGACGATATACGGCGACACTGCGTCGCCCTGGCAACCAGCTTCATCAACCAGAATTATCACACCTTACACTCGGTCTGTAAAAAAGTTAGGCTAACATGACAAAGTGTAACAATTTCTCACACGCAGTTGCGATTCTACTCCTATCGTCAAATTTTTCACTTCATTTGAAGTTTTTAAAATAAAGAGAACATATTAATGTTGTAACTTTACACATTATGCCTGTTACAGTAACTTCTTATCTTCTATAAAATCACCTCGGCACCTCAGAAATTTCATCATGTTCCCGAAAAATGTCGAAAGCGGATACTCACAAATATTAATCAACTGATGATAAATATATACTTCCAAAACAATTGAATTTTTGTATGTTTATTTGCTTTCCGAATGCGTTTCGCTCCCTTTATGGAAGTATTTTCTGCTGATGGCGAAAATGGAGTGAAAATAAATGAATGAAAATGGAAACTGCTTAAGATGCTTATATAAAAGCAGTGAAGCGCGTTCTGAAAACAAATAAATGAATATAAATTCGATTGCTTTGGAAATATTTGTTTATCAGTGTTATCAGTAATTGAGGAAAAAGATCCACAACTTACCGATAAATAACGTATCTACTAAATCCTATATAATGCACACAGGGTGAATACATTTACCATTGACGAAAGACCTATTGTTTTCCAAGTGCCAAATGTGGTTTAAAGAGTTTCAGTCAATTTCAAGACCCCGTGATTTATTTCAAAAATCCTGCACAAGATTTAAGTAATGGGAAGACTCAAAATTTCCTTTCTTAGAGATTCCTTCAATTGAGTAAGGGAGTACTTTTTACAATTATTCCTCAAACAGCAAGAAGAAGTAACACTGCTATAGTTGGCCTGAATATTATTTTGTTGTTGGTGCCGTTTCTTCCTACGCTTGACGCAAGTTCTGCGTGGAAAGTTCGACTCTTACTTCAGGGAAGTAGTCGTTACTCTTGAGGACAAACAGAGTTTGATGCGTCATTAGTAGGAAACGTGTAGTACTCGCTAGATCATGTCAGACACCAGGTAACAGTAGCTTCGCTCAATGCTCTCAGGCTCTGTAGCGCACTACCTTGTTTATCTATTCATTCATTATTATCTGAAGGTATGATTGTTGAAAGGCTTCCCGTAGGAGAATAGCTCACAATGAATTCAATCAGCCTGTGTTCTTCACTCGCTGTATTGATAATTGGAACAGCTTCCTTCAATTTTTACCAGCTTTTCCCGCAAAAACTGGTCAACTATGTTTGATTCACACACTGGGACTTTGCGAATGCGATACTGAAATGTGCTCAAGCATATACCCATCAGCCGAATAATCAAATGGAATAGCGAATTTTTACACCATGTTCCAGAAATGTTCTAAATGAATGTCTAACTAATTAAGACTGCCTTTAAGATTTAAATAAATATTTTTTACACGTTAAAAATACTATAGTGGAAGTAATTTAACTAATTTATTTAGCGTAATGCTACCTCAGATGCATTGGCTGAATCATTTCGCAATTTTAGGTATTCCGTATGGAAAAAACAGATTTTTGCTGAAGAGATTTTCCTCACAAATTTTCCGATCAAATGTTTTACAAATTTTATGAATTTCATGTTTTACAGTGTGAGAAATTCTTAATTCCTTTTTTCCCACTCTTGGGTACACACTTACTTCAAACTTACTAGTGAAACTACACGGTATTGATAGTTTTTTTCCGCGCATCGTATGGTTAAGTCCTGTATAAAATTCGTTTCTTTTATTTGACACTAAATTCTAATTGTAAATAAAGTATTAGTGCTCTCACATATGAGTGATGTTAAAAACCAGTATTGCCTCATGTTTTGCAAGCTAGCCTTTTATTCCTTTAGAATGCCGCGTTATACTGCAGATATAAGAAAAAATTATCTTATCAGTTAACGTATTTTACTAGATAGATTATTTTTTATCTGAGAAGAGCATGATCCGTGACAATCACTAGACGCCTAGATCAACTTTTTTATCCAACGGATTAAATTTGCGAATTGGAGGAAAGTGGGATAATAGGAGAGGAAGTAGATATATGTTACCGAAGGCGGTGGGTGAGCGGAAACGCTCGGGCCTTGCATTTACGATGTATAGGATCTTCTTCCAGCCATTTAGATCTGGATTTTCCATAGTTTTTCCAAATCACACCAGGGTTTTGTGGGATCGTTCCTTCAAAAAGGCCATAGCAAAATTCCTTCCGTTCCCCTGCATCCTTTCTCGCCTCTAATAACCACGACGTCGCCGAGGCGTAAATCCAGAAGAAAAATAAAGATATTTGTCATTTTGACATAGTAAATTTAAAGCTCTACTGTCATTTTCGTCTGAAAGAGGACATCGTTACAATTTGTAGTGTCACGATCTCCAACTAGATACCGAGCGTGGTGGTGTAACGGATAGCGTTCTGGCCTCGCATTCGGGAGGACGGCGGTTCTAATCCCCGTCCGGGCATCCAGATTTGGGTTTTCCATGGTTTCCCCAAATCACTCCAGGTGAATGCCGGGATGCTTCCTTCAAAAAGGCCATGGCCGAATTCCTTCCCATTCCTTGCCCCCATCCTTTCCCGTCTCTAAAGACCACGTTGTTAAAAAAGGGACGTTAAACTGTTACAAAAAAAAAAAAAAATCCAACTAGATTTGGTTAGAACAATTATTTATTGTTCTAAGATAGTTCTGTAGGTTAGAAAACATCAAATGACCCACATTTTGCATTTTCATCACAGGTTCTCTGCTCTTTTCATGATTAAAAATAACATTTTTTGAAGCTGGCAAATTGATAAAGGGAATTGACAAAAAGTTTTTTACTCGAAAATATCGTATTAAGAAATGAAAATGCTTCAACAAGATGGAAGTATATAACTGTTCTTGTCAATTAGACTGGTTGTGAGTATATGACACAGTATATATTTTGATCAATGTTATAATAGAGAACAGATTTCGGTACGAAATGATGATTGTAATATCAAAATCTTAATTTGATGACGCCGTGGAAGTTCCTTGGTAGAGTTTAGTGCTCTAGTCAATTTGCGTCGGCAACCGTGTTTCTCGATCTACCAAAAATACAGTATTGAAGACAGCTGCTGAGTTTCTTAAATCAGTGAATCGCCATGATTAGTCCATTCCTGATCCTTAAGTAAGATTGAAAGCATCATTTTTCTCCAAATCTTCATCTCCAAAAAGTTATTAGAATTTTCTGTCAGGTGTGTTGCCATTACCGGTATTATGTATACGATGATCGCTGTATTAGATGTGGCACTCCGAAATCACTACAGGCGAATGTCTCGGTGGTTCCTTCAAAATTCCAGGGCCGAAATCCTTCCCGTTCCTTTTCCCCAATCCACTTCCTTTTGCGCATAGAGGCACTTTGATGCCCATAACACACAGTTATGCTGGGGGCTAGCTCGCGTCATCACGAACCTCCATTCTTTTTTTAAAAAAAAACTATTCTGGCAAAAGAAAAGAAACGTAAAACTTTGTTTCACCGTTCAAACAAACACCAATAGCGATTTTTTTAATGGGGTTAGACGGCACTCATCCCTATGTTTAATGGTCGCCAAAGGTCGCTGTACATTTGTAGCCAATGCCCGAAGAGATGAGATAGCAGCGAGCACTGAGATTTGCCATTCATAAGAGAAATTCGTCACAATGTGAGCACATGGCCTGAATATGGTGGCAGAGTTCGTCGCCGAAAGCTCGTCTTTCGCCCACAAAACCCGTCAGTGAACCCGCGAAGATTATATTGCTGTGACACGCCGGGAAATTCTTGGCTCACACATAAACTACATTATTAAATAAAAACGAAAGTTATTAAATAAGTTCTAGTTTACCCTTTTCTATTTTAACGTATCAAGGAATTGCGTGAACCATATCTGCTATCCTAAAACTTGTTACTTGGCTTGATACGTAATTATTATTATTATTTTAATTTTAAGCTAAATATTTCAAATTATAGAAAATTAAATTAATATGTAGTTCTAAACATGATATTAATAATTCTTATTTGAAAGTATTTAGAACTGATTGAAAAAATTAAAAACTAGATTATTAAAAAATACCTGGTTTACTGAACTTCCCCCAGCGTCTAAATAGTCTAAATTATTCAACATCCTAATTTCTCCCCGATAAAACTTGTAACAATGGAAATTATTTATTATTTTTTGTCACAGAAAATCCTGACTCAACTAAACAAACCAAAAAATAAATGAAGTTCTTCACCTATATTACGAAATTTCTAAGCAAACGCCGGGAAAGAATCAATTCTTACAAGAGATATCATCTCAAAATAGTGCCAATGGTTTTTATCAGACATTTGCATACCGTTGGTTCCTATGGATATTAGTGACATAGTCAGGATGCAGTTAGATTTATGCTGATGTGTTAATGGAGCCTTAGGAGTTTGCTCTAATCCCTTCTACCAATCATGTCATGAGCGGAACAACTTGCATCTATTATGAATTCTGGAAACAAGCCTTTCGACCATCTCACCAATCTATTATTTCCCTTTATTTAGATACAAATTTAAAATAATTCAATTAATCTATACGTCAACAGTAAAAAATATCTTGTGGGTTCATTATTTTCTGCTGATAAACGATGCTTATTTGTACTTGAACAATGTGATATTCCAGTTCATGTAGTCAAGTGGATCTATTTTATAATGCCTAGAGCCTTGTTTTGTTGCGATGCAGTTTGTATGACACAAAACGATGGAAATTGTGATTTCAGTTAATTTTTTTAAATTAGTTTAATATTTGCCAGAACTATTTTATATTATTAAATATATTTTTGTGAGTATAGGTCTGCATTCATGTTACGATCAACGGGGAAGAAATATAATGATATTCTGATTTCTTCGTTTGAACAAATTTTGTGTTTTGTTTCTCCTAAAAAAAAATTGGTAAGACGTCTCTTACTATGATAATATTTCCGGCGGTATGCCCCACTTTATAAACTGGCTGCCGCCTGGCTTCCCTGATAAACCTGAATCTGTATAGAAACAAGCTACCGGCAGCTGCGGTTTTAAGCAGTGTGTTGTCGAAACGTAGAGGCATCAAATATTAATGTCGGCAAACATCGGCTGCGAGGTAAATCCCAGGAGGGTGATGCAAAAGCACTCTAGCAGGATACACGTAAGCAGCATGTGTTTACTAAGCAGTTCGATAATTTGGTGCAGCTACTCATAAATTCCCCTGAGCCAACGTAATAGAATGTTTATGGAGAAAAGATGGAATGCCTTACCAACAGTAGAGCACACCAAAGGCCACAAGGAAAAATCTAAAGATGCATTTACAGCGAAGTTGATATATTTTACTTCTAAGATACATGCATTACACTTCAATAAAATTTCATTCATTGTTTTTTATCTTTATTAAACCCTTGTCGAGGCATTCACGTTTATTAATCTCACTGAAAAACTACTATGCTTTTTCTTTCCATGAATTACATCAGTAAGGGATGGGACTATCTTCTATATCCACATATCGTGTTGTGAGTACTAAAACTAGGTACTATAAATTCGGCAAAATATGTGTACCTGCAAAGAAAAATTCCATTACGTTAGGTTCACAGGTTTCAACTAGCTAACTGTTGTAGACAGTTCACAAGTGCTACTTAGAATTTACAAAACTACATAAGTTGATCATCAGAAAAAATCCATTCTATAACAGGGCAAGTTCACATAACTAGTTGTTAAACGTATCAGGATTGCAAGATGGGAGCAACATCTAGGCAAGTCAACATGTCTAGTTACCTTTCATCTTCCGTACTAGGGTAGAAAATTTAAAGCCTTTAACACTCTGTTCCTTAAAACTCTATTTTTCACTTTCATTGAAAATTATTGTTAGAAAGAAGACATAGATACTTCTAAACAAATAAAATTTTGAAATGGTAGTAAAATAAGATTTAATCAAGTATTGAAATTCTCCAAAAATCGTGAAAAAACATTAATTTGAGTTTTCCTGCTGAATTGTATTTATCTAGTTGTAGTATTCATCCCACGATATGTATTCTGCAATTCAAAATAATGCGGGTGGCAGAGAGTCCTTTTAACTAAACAAACATCTACTCTGTACATTCCAATTCCTAATGGCACGAGGGAAGAAAGAATTCATACAAGCATCAGTTCATCTTGTTTCTGTACTCTTATCTTTCCCGTCATTGCGACCCTAACAGGTTGGTGGACGAAGTATTTCATCGCACTCGTTAATAAAAGTGGGAATACGCATGTTTACCAATAAGTTCAAACGAAACCTACGTCATCTGTATCCCAGCCCAATCTACGAATCAATTCTGAGACCCTTTCTTGAGGACTGTAACAAGCAATCATGAATCGAGTGGCTCTTCTCTGTACTTTATCCACAATGTCATTCAACCTTGTACGAAACGGATCTGAAACGGCACAACAGTAATTAAAATGTGGATGAACAGTTTACTACGCTCTCTCCTTTATGCATTACAATTTTTTAAGATTCATGCTATGAATCGCAGCCTCGAATTATTTCTACCTACGACCGAGTTAAAGTATAAGTCCCATTTCATGATACTTTGTATTGTTACGAGCATCAAAACGTCACCAAATAGGGTAATAGGTTTCTTACCGTTTCTGACAATTATTTTCTTTTCACTTAATTGCTCCATACCTACTGAACTTAGATGCTTACCATTCAATTTACAACCATAAAAGTAAATGTTATTTATTAAGCCTATGTTTAAGTTTCCTAAATCAACCTAATATGGTCAGAAGATCGCAGCTTTGCACTGGCATTTAGGTGACGTAAATTTAATATCTCTTCTGCACATCCATAAGTTATATTTGAATATTCATCCGAATTCAGCACAGGTGAGTGTCGTGTTTCTCTAACAAGGCAGTGACCGATGTAATCCTCGTTTCTTCGTAACAGTTCGATTGAACCTCCGCCTACACTCCCAGACTTTAATTACCTCAGTGTTGATGAAACTAGACCCCCGAGACATTTTCGCTCAGACATTCAAGGTACACTGACATACAGCCCCACATGAATACTCACAAAAGAACAAACGAAATTTTCTACTTTTTATTTTACTATTATTAAAGCAAAATATTCAAAATGCTTTTGCTACCAAAATACTACATGTGATACATAATATTTGGTACAATTATAGCGATTTATATATGATGTTTGAAATACTGCATGAAGCGATCAATTTAAATGAGGCCGCGGAATTATTGTGTAAAGTTATATGACTATAAATTCTTATGTCAAGTTGTCAGATATACTGTGTCCGATGTTTAGTGATGTAGAAAGAAAATCCATGAAAATAGCTAAAATACAGAATTGGTAACCGATTTTATAGTAGAATTTCACGTAAAAATAAAATACATGTTGAAAACTAAACGGAAACCCATGCATATGATTCAATGAACAATGCACAGTCTTTTATAATTACTCACATAAAGAAAAAAATCAAGTGAACTGACTACATTAAATCTGGAGGAACAAAATACGTAATTGTAGATTAGGCGTCTATTTACGTACTATTATTTTATGAACGAATATCATATTCAGAATAATATTCGCTTAATACAGCATAATTGAAATAAATGCCATGACAGTAACAGGTATAACTGTAAAGCTAGTATTATTAAGTTTTTAACAGCTAAAAATCATGAAATACGCTAGTCAAATGCCATTCTTAATATTCCTGTAATTAGAAAGTTTGTTATGTGAACAAATAAAATTTAATAAATCCAAATGGAACATTCACAGTTACATGGAGGAAACAAATCTCTTCCGGCACTGCTATCCTATCTTTTTATATATATAAAAATCTCGTGTCACGATGTTCGTCCGGGATGAACTCCGAAACTACATAACCGATTTAGATGAAATTTGGCTTAATGTGTGTAATTTAGTCCAACTTAAAAGATAGGATAGTTTTTATCTGGATTATAGCCCTCAATATTTATTATTTGCGAAATAAATGTTCATTAAATGTTTGTCATAGGACAATGGTTTGTAATTATTTGTAAGCCACCAAAGCTAAGCGGTCTGCTGGCTGAGTGGTTAAGGGCGTCTGACTGGAGATGAAAAGGTCCCCGGTTCGAGTCGCTGTCTCGGCTAGGATTTTTATAGACACTTAACCCGACATTAACCCCCGGCGCAGCATGCTGTATGAGGTGAAATAAGCCAGGACGGTACTATGGTTCGGATTCGACGTTAAAATGTAGGTCCCCTGTACCAGGCAGGATGGGCGGGCTAGGTAATGGTGGCTACGACAAGGGCAGAATGCTCAGCCAGTAGAAACCATGTCACCAGGTCAATACGACCACACGTAATTATTATTATTCCATAAGTTTCTAACAGATGGCGATGTGTTAACTTATCTATACAACACTTGGTTAGCTATGTTGGGTAATCATCCAGTAGATCACGTTCTATTTCAATTAATTTATGCTACAGTTTATTCCTAACAGATGGCGGTGTGTTAATTTATCGAACAATCCAGTAGATGGCGTTGTATTTCGATTTATTTATGCTACGGTCTATTCCACGCCATATGTGTGAGTTTCTTCAATTTTAATTGTGCTGTGTATTGTGTTATAATTATACTGTATTGTTGTTCATCGTTTGTGATGTCTTCATACCTAACGATTACACACATGAATATAACATTGAAGAAAATGTTACGATAAATTCGAATCGTGTAAGTATTTCTCGCTATCTTATCATCTTTCTTCTTCTTTTTGTTATGGTCAGCTAGAGACCACGTGTCAATTTCAATTCCTCTCCTGTTATTTTTTCTTTCTTCCTCCCCAGTACTCCTTCATTATCGCACTCCTCTCTACCTTTGAATCCTGCCATATTCAAAGTCTGCTATCGAAAAAATTTTCTTTCCATACGGTTCACTGGTATTATTTCGTTTCAAATCTTTCTAAACCTCTTGAAAGCCTAGTGTCATCCATGCTATAATTGTATCAAAAAAATATCATTCTCCTTTTTCTGTTATTTTTTTCAATGTTATTTTATATTTCCTCATTAGTTCTTAACTTCCATTTTACTGTATTTTTCAATGGACCCACTGTATTATAGTGTATTATTTTAAGGCTTTCAGAAAGGACACTTTTTGCTGTAATTCAAATATTTTTCAGTAAAATGTCGCCAAAGAATCTAACCTCGACAATGCGTGTAGCAGAGAGGCAAGACGCACGACGAGAGAGATCATCAATCAGCAACATGAATCGCGGCAAGTAAGGAAGTTCAAAGAATCAGGACAGCTGAGCGTCGTAAGCAAGAATCTCAAGAACAGCGTGATGAACGTCTGTGATAGAATATATCGAGAACAAGAGCGGCACGAGAACAGCACATAGCTACATTTAGAGAAAGAGAACGAGAGGGACAGTAAATCAGTCGTGCTATAACACGTGTATCATTTGTTCGTCTTGCGTTCCAATATGCTCCAGCCATTGATTACTCTGCACATTCTAAAACTGCAATCGGTGCAATGAGCAAACTATGCCAGTATTATCAGGCGTTGAAATTCCGCAATGAAGCAGCCGGCATGTGTTGTGCATCAGGAAAAGATGTATTATTACCACTACCCAATCCGCCAGAACATTTACAATCCTTCTTGCTGGCGAATCAAAACATTCGATTTTTTTTTTTTAACTGCTTTACGTCTCTCAACAGTGAGGTCTTTAGAGACGGGAAAGGATGGGGGGCAAGGAATGGGAAGGAATTCGGCCATGGCCTTTTGAAGGAAGCATCCCGGCATTTGCCTGGAGTGATTTGGGAAACCATGGAAAACCCAAATCTTGATGCCCGGACGGGGATTCGAACCGCCGTCCTTCCGAATGCGAGGCGAGAACGCTAACCGTTACACCGCCACGCTCGGTGATTCGAAATTGTTTCTGCGCAAGACACGCAAATTCAATTCTTGCTTCCAGATGACGTCTTTTGGGGCAAAAAAAAATTTGCAATCTTACATCTGATGGACGTCATTTTGAAACTAAATTCAAAATACAAGGCCAGGTGTACCATAAGATTGGGTCGTTAATACCGATGCCAAACGATGACCCGAAGTTTCTCCAAATCTATTGGAAATTGTGAGGAACGCTTGAAAACTAGGTGCCAGTATAATTTCATCGAACAATCAGAAGAGAGAGCAATTATGTTATTGTTGGAAAATTGTTTGGAAAATAATAATCAACTTATTAAATTGTGTCGCCACAATTAAAAAACGACAACTATCAAATTGTCATCAAAGCTGATAAATTACCATCAGGAGAACACGCTGGCAGATTCAACGCGCCAACCGTAGATGAAGTTGCAGTTTTATGGTTGGTGACTCAGTTGATTAAAGTCACACGTCAAGATGCAGGAATACATCCTCTTACGAGATACTGTTATCGGCAATATTTATGAAAATTTAAACGACAATGATATCGGTAATGCATTTATTTTACCTTCAAGCTACATCGGCAGTTCACGGAACATGCAGGAATATATATACAAGATGCGATGAATTACGTACGTCATTATGGTCGTCCACAGGGGCTTAAGCCCCCCCCCCCCCAAACGTATCTAGCTCCACCCCTGTCATTGTAGTTTTGAGACTTTTTTTTTTTTTTTTAGCTCTACGGATTTGAGGCCCGAGGAGGCTCTAAATACTACCTTTATCCCGCCTCAAGCCCCCCTCCCCCCAAAACCAACATCCACTGAAAACAAGCACTCTGAACCAAAATTCACTCAAGCCAAGCCTCCCCCCAAACCAAAGTCCGCTCAAGCGGCCCCCCCCCCCCAATACAAAATCCTGGATCCGCCCCTGGTCGTCCAGATTTGTTTATTACATTTACATGTAATCCGAATTGGGAGGAAATACAAACTTTGCTATTACCAGGCCATCAATCAATGCATCGTTATGATGTCACGGCACGTGTGTTCAAACAAAAATTAAAATCAGTGATTGATTTAATCGTAAAACATTCAGTTTTCGGTAACAGACGTTGCTATCTGTATTTGATTGAGTGGCAAAACCGAGGTTTGTCTAATTCTCACATTTTGATTTGGCTTGAAGTTAAAATCTGTCCAGACGAAATTGTTCAAATAATTTCAGCCGAAATTCCGGACCCATTAATTGATCAAGAATTGTTTGATACTGTTACCAGTCACTCGATCCACGGACCGTGCGGTGCTTTTAACATGACATCCCCATGCATGGAAGGTGGAAAATGTAAGAAGCGTTTTCCAAAGGAATATACGAATGATACAGGGCGTTCGCCGGAAAACGCTACCCTCCCAGTCTGTTGCCGTCGGCAACTTGCTCGGTCAGTCGTGCCAGCAGTTTCCGCCACACGGCACCGTGAATCACCGCACTGTTTAACACCTCCGCTGCCCCAACAGTGCAGTGCAGTGACCCTTACATTGTTAAGAACGGTTTCTTTGCATTGTAGACAGTTTGTGACTTCAGTCTCTTATTAATCAGTGTTGTGAATAAACGTTTCTTTCCGGTTTGGCTGGTTTGGGGATTCATACTCTTATTAATCTGTACCGTGTTTGAGTGTGAGTAAAATTATGGTACGTTACAGTTTGCAACAAAGAATATTTCTCTACGATACATATGTGAAGAAGAAGTCGTTTAAAAAGTGTCGCAGTAAATTTCGTCGCGAATTTCCTGGCGCTTTACTGCCAGCTAAATCAACAATTCTGCGTCTGGTTAAAAAAGTAAGAGTAACGGGTTCATTTTTTAACAAAAAGAGACTGTCGGTCAACCGTATTCTCACAGAGGAGAAAATTGACGATATCGCTTTTCGACTAGAACAGTCACCCAAAAAATCATTAAGTCAGTTAGGGCAGCGTTTGTCTCGAAATATGTTCAGAAGATGTGAAATGTGCATTACACAAGAGGGTCAACACTTCCAGCATCTTTTATAAGGTAAGCTAATGAATTACGTCACATTTAAATGCTTAGCACACAAGTTTCTGAAGTTTATGAAGCGTAATTATTATGAAATAGTCCGCGGCCGACGGTCAAACAATGCCGGAAACTGAGCGCTCGCTCGCCGGGAGCAGTTTCTTCCTTGTAGCGCTAACAGTGGGTTGCGTTTCCCGGCGAACGCCCTGTACTATTACGGATATCGATGGTTATCCGTTGTATCGCCGCAGAAACGCTGAGAATGGTGGCCAAACATTTACAATGCGAATGTCAAATTCTAGAAACCAAGTTGAAATTGACAATCAGTGGGTGGTACCATACTCACCATTGCTTTCAAAAACGTATAAGGCTCATATTAATGTCGAGTTTTGCAGTTCTGTAAAATCTATTAAGTACGTTTGCAAATATGTTAATAAAGGCAGTGATTTGGCCGTATTTGAAGTTCAAAATGTAAATAAAAATGACGAAATAACACGATACCAAATAGGTAGATACATCAGCAGCAACGAAGCTATCTGGCATATTTTTAGTTTTCGCATCCATGAGAGAGACCCTTCCATCCAGCATCTTGCAATACATCTTGAAAACGGTCAACGTGTATATTTCACGGAAGAAAATATTTTCCAAAGAATACTTGAGCCACCAAAAACGACAAACCACAAAATGAATTTTTCACATTGTTTCAAAAATCTGATGTGCTCCGCCAATTCGCAAAAACATTATTATATACCTATGTTCCAAGCTATTTTTCATGGAACAAATTAGATAAAAAAAAAAATGGTAGCCACGTTAACAAGGAGAACCACATCCTTCGATCGCAGGCATATTCAAAGCAAAGACTTTACACAGTGCATCCAAAACAACGTGAATGTTTCATTCAGCGTTTGTTATTGGTGAATGTTCCGGGACCAGCTTCTTTCGAATGTTTACGAACAGTTAATGGTCGAGTGTTCAATACATGTCAAGATGCATGTCACGAGTTGCAGCTGCTGGTAGACGACAATTATTGGGACCTGACACTTGCTGATGCAGCGTTAACAGCCACGCCGAATAGTATTCGTCAAACTGTTTGCAATTATTTTGACAACATGTTATCCAACACAATCATCGAGTTTGTGGGAAAAATATAAAAACAGTATGACTAAAGATATAACTGAAATTTCAGTTTATATAAATAAATAAAAAATAATTTATTTATTTATTATATACATATCAATTTTATATAATTTCAATTAAGTAATTTGTAATGAAATGTAAATTAATTTTTTTTATGATCGTTTGTCATTAATTTCAACTCTCTGTAACTCTTTACCAATTACATCTGAATTTCCAAATCGACTACAATGTTTTTGTCTTTATTAGTGAATATTAATTTGACTACTTGAGGAAGTTTAGAATAACATTAATCCAACGTACTATAATTAGTAAGTCACAGCAACGCGTGACCGGGTCAGCTAGTGAACTATATAATTGACTTCTTTACTTATAAACGGAAGGTTTTACTTTAAAAAAACTGGAGGATATGTATAAGAAATAGAGAAATACATTCAAAGATCTAATGTTAAACCTACGTCAAATAATTTGAAACTACACCAACACTATCGGTTACCTTCGAATTACCTACATCCGTTATGTTAAATTAAAAAAATGTATCTTTAACACGCCGTAATAATAATATTAATAAGCCATATGTGTTAGTGTCATGTAAGTAATTTAATTATTTCATTCCTTTGCAGTTAGGCTGGGTGGTTAAACAGATATTTGGGAACTTTACAAGAAACATGGATAAAGTAGAAAAAATTCATAGATACAAAACCATCGTTAGCAAAAAAATACTGTTGTAACACTATCGATCATAGTTTGAATTTGTAAAACACAGAAATCAAAATCGTAATATAAAATTGTTTTTTTGCAATTTGATTGGCTTTCAATTGTCTATGAAAGGAACTTTTACTACGCTAGGGTATTCCAACTCAAATGAATTTGATTGCAGCGAAAATTATTACTTACTCAAGCAGTTGACTCAAAGAATGTTTAGACTATTTATTTTAAAAAGTTTACTGCATGATAAACATTTTAATGCTCATGTTAAAAATTTAACTCCGTGATAAATATTACAGTGTTCATACCAACAAGTTTTAATGCACACAGTCTCCATCAGGTTCCACTGTAATTCTCAGAGATGCAATTTAAAATATTGGGTTATTATTCCGAGTTTTTAAAGTCAAAATTGTTTTGAAACAGATGCACGTCGCCACTGTATTCGCCACAGAAGCTGTACACATTTACGGGCAGTAACGGAATCATTTCAGTTTTAACTTAAAAGCTGCGGTTGGTATCTCTTCTGGCCGATTGGGCGGTGTTCTGGATTTACGTTTTATGGTTTTTGGACGGCTATACGATGGTTATTAATACGTCTGTGAACAGTATTTTTATTAATTTTGTTTTTTTCCTGTCTTCAGACAGCAGTATTTTTGGTTCATGATGAGTAAGTGAGAATTGAACGCTGTAAAATTATCCAATAAAACTGTACTTTTATGTACTCAACTTTTGGCTTCTTATTATACGCCAAAGTATTCTGTTATTTATACAGTGGTATATAGAAAGGGATTCACACTATAGTCAAGCATAGATCGAAAATTCAACACGTACTGCAGGTTGTTTATTCGACTCACTGCTTTTGTAAGCTAAAGGCACGATGACAAACAGTGCGATACAACTACCTAATAGATTTGTTTTATTTCTCAGCAATCTTTTTCAGGTCAATTCAGTACAAATCCCTCTCATACATAATATTATGACAAGACCACTTATTAATGTCTGAAAACCTTCTTTCATTCAATAACCATTGAAAAATTTGTCAGTGCCATCGGTTGTAGTGCATATAATTTGAGTCACCTCAAACTTCCAGAGCAGAACGCAGATGTCTTCTATCAATAGAAAACATTTCTCGCTGTTCAGGAAACAATCCCCGAAAGCTATGAATTCCATTAAAAAAAAGTTGTAATAATTGTTGAATAGCTCCAAAATGTGTGATAATTTATTTTAGGAGGTATGTGGTGTTTAAGGGTTGTCGTACTAAATAATTGTAATTACATTGGAACCGAGCAGCTAAAAAAATTAGCAGAATCTGAGAAGCATGTTTCACTGTTTGTGCTCTCACCACGCATTCGGGAAGGTGCTAGTTCGAATACCTGTATAACCATCCAGATTTGTGTTATCAATGGCTTCCATAAATCTCAACGCACAAGTGTAAACTGGTATAATTACACGTTTCTGCGACCAATGTACTCCCTGCTCTAATTATCTCAACGTCTGTGAGGCGTAAAGTCACAATAAAAGCAAATCGTTGCTTGTTCTCCCCAACGGCTTATAACTCTCGGAAGTCAGTATTGTGGTATTACAGAGTCATTCCCCAATGAATATTAATAGTCATATTCAATTTTTATTATATTTGTTTATTAAACATTTAAATTGTAGGGCTAATTGATGCGTAAAAAATTATGTATTAAGCCTGGGCGGGCATATTTATTATTATATAGTTTAATTCATTGCAAGATTGATATTAAGAAAGTATTAAATGTGGAAAATGTTAGAACTCAGTGGCAGTGTTGAGCATTCGAATAAACGGACTATGCTGAATGCCGGCGACAACCAGGCGTCCGTGCACAATGGAACGCCCAGGGGAGGACGCTTAAATGCCGTTAGGGAAGTGAGGGCGATGCCCCAGCTCTCCGTTGAGGGAGGCAAGGTCAGGGAAAATGTGCGCGAAACTAGCTACGAATGCTAAGCTATGGCACGAAACACGTGATTGTGGGCTAAGTCGTTTCACCAATCGTGCTTGGCTACAGGGTTCACATTTGTTAATCAAAGGCTTCTTTTCCATGTACGGGGGAGAGGGAAGATGGCTTTCCGTGGCGAGAGAAGAGGACACCATGAGACGGGACTTGCTATTCAGACGAGCTGAAGTGAAGACGTATCTTCCGACACACTCTCCTAGTTGTTGTTCGACGGTTGGAGCTAGGCGCTTTCTGGCTCAGATGTTGCTGAAAACAGAGTGTCTCACCTGAGAAAGGCCATCAGCAGATGCCCTAGGGCGGATGGGTCCAGGAATTTGCATCCAATAGTAACACAGCCTGTCACACTTCATCGAGCAGATGCGACAACGGTAAAGTACCAATGCAAAGGTCAATGGTTCCATAGGGTTTTAACGAGGCTTGCAAACCCGTAAACGACTCCCGAGATTAGACTCTCCGCTCTCATCACGACAGTATGACTGAGCTAACCAACTTTCCATGTTCATTAACTTCAAATTTTAAGCATCTTGCTTATTATAATTAATTCAGATGATGTTTTCATTTGAAATGGCGCCCCTGGGATTTTTCTTCTTTTGTAAATGTTAACTTTAATTTGTTGGCCTGTGACGCCACTTTATTGTATATTGATATTGCAAAATCTTTGAAATAGTTAAAATCTGTTTATATTTGCATTTATCCGGCTAATTGTAAACGCCGGGTATTGCTTGTTCATTTTCTTTGATTATATTGTGTTTAACGTAACGTTAAATATGCCCGGCCTTGTATTAGCCAGAACGAATAAACTGAATATTTTTGTGTAACTAAAATCCTTGCAGCCTTCGAGATTCGAGTTCACCTATTAACTAAATTAGAAAATTAATATTCATATTCCCGAGATAAAAATTTCAACATGATGGTATCTCCCCCCTCCCCTTTTTCCTCTAAAGCCTCTCATTACAGTAGCAAGTTTGAATTAAATCTAGATTCAGTATCGTTTTTCTTGTTATGTTTGAACGTAGTAGTGTTAACAATCCTTGACGAAGATAAGGAACCGTGACGTAAATGACACATTTATTGGCTTTTTCGCAAGTGCTGTGTTATGGATAGAATCTGCTTTGTTACTGCAAACGTTAGCTTACAAACTGCTCTTGCATTTGTAACAGTAGAAATCGACCCCACAAGGTTTGTTATTAAATCGTTGTTGTTACGTTACCGCCGTTAAGACTTTTTAACGAATAAATAACAACAGAATAAAGACGTTGCAGTGCGACGTCGCTGCCTTCTATTTCCTGGAGCTTGATAATTTCAGTATCCGACCTACTGCCAGCTAAAGCCTTCACCAGAATAATATGAGATAGTAAGGGGTATTATACTATTTCTTTTATTCTATAAGCGTGAAAATACACCTTGTTGCTTTACGGTTCATTAAACAAAACGTGACAGCAGATAATATGCTTAAAGATTGTACAATGTCCTTTCCAACCACTCGCATCACTGTAGAACTATGAATAACATCAGAATATCTCTTATATTTCCTGTTTTTAGGCGCATCCGTGTAATGGTAACAATTTTAGGCGGTGCAAAAATTTGAACTACTGTAACTATGATGCGTATTGAACCAAGACCTTGATTCTTGTACCTTTTGAAGATTTGAGTGAGCTCTACTAAAACCTGAAGTGAAGAAGTAGTAATAATCGCTGGAATAAACGGGAAAATTGGTAAAAATCTCATAATATTTAAATATTTCATGTCATCTGATTGGAAATTACGCTCGGAATTACGGAAAACGTTAGACAGTGGGAAAACACGCATCAAAGGGAATCCAAAGGGAATCCTGAGTGCAGTGCCGAAAGAAGAAAAAAAAAAAAAAAAACGGCACGTGTTTGATGTAGGCTAGTCGGATGCACTGCAGCTAAATTACTAAATATGCATCTACGGTTCACGTGCCGAGGTCTTCGAAAAACTGTAGAGAAGGGTGCAATGACAACATGAAGATTGAATACGATTCCAAACAGCAGATTCAACTGGTACACGTGGTGCTGAGCTGTTTTACATGTGTAGAAGATAATTTGTTGTACAAGCATGGTGATCATCTGTTTTACCTCATTCTGATGAAGGATGGCAATGACAAAATATCTTCACCATGAATATACTCTATTAGTTCAACTTCGTCTACCAACACTTATTTCGCAGAATCATCGGTCAGTGATTGCGTGGCTAACGATGCATATTTTCGTATAATAGTGATATCTCACAACTGTCAGAGTTATGTCCCACATTCTTCAGAAATAACGAAGCACCAGATAGTTTTTCGTTCTGTCTATCTCGCCCTTTCGGAAACCTGGATGGCTTCGCAGGGCCTGGTGACATGGAGACAACACATCGATTAATCAGTTGATTGACCGCAATCGATATGCTGGTCGCGTTCTCGTGTGTAGAAATAAAGAATCTATGGCGGATAGCCAAGTTGTGTATGGACCCGACAGGCTTGACAGATCGAGCCACGCGTCTGCATGGTCGACGTGGGACTGTGCGCATAATTACATTTCGTACTCGCATCGATTTATATTCACCTTAGGGTGCTGATACAGGATACAAAGATGCCGATCCTCTAGTCGCTGGTTCGATAATCGTCCGGCATTGGTATACTCACATTGGAAGCATTGAGGCGTTTGCCCGCATTCAGCGGGAAGCTAGTGCTGTACAACCTAGCGGTATCTTGCCCGTAGCAATTCGAGAAACACCAACATCAATGCGAAGTTCGCTAGATAAATCGAGTTCGATACAATCTTAGTCGTACGTTTACTGTCTTGGCTACCAAATGCTGCATGTGACAGAATCTACCCTGTAACCATTGCATCACTCTGTGCAACTATAGTGCTAAAGAGATCGATAGTTAAATTGTATATTAAACAAAACAATTGTTATTATTTCACCACAGACATTTACATTAAAATACTAAGACAGTGAACGGAAATGCGCCGACCCATAAATCTGCCCCATTGCGTTCAGCGCGGTAGCGTCTAACATATTCGAGGCCTTCACTGTAGGCGTGACTCGTACTCCATTGACGGCGTTCACATGTCCACTACAGTATGAAATGTCTAGGCTCGTTATGCCGAGAAAACATTTACGTGCATGAGATGCAAGATGTTATTTACTTTAAAAAAATGTTCTTTTAATATTTATTGCAAAAAGCAGGCTTAAATTTAAATTACACCCTCTAATTACAACAGGACAACACGAGTGCGGAATTGAAAGAAAAAATAATAATTTATAAAATTAAATACAAAGAAATACATGATTATTTAAGATTACACATAAAATCGAACTCAGCCAGAAAAGAAAAAGATTAGAAACTGACAGACAATACACAAATGTTCCCGGCTAGGGAGAGCACGAAACTCCTTCAGTTTGGGCGTATACTGGGTGAAAATTATTTATATGAAATTGTCACTTATCGTAACTGCTGGAGGCTGTCGGCGACCTTGATGTTTCTTTGACTGTGGCGAAACACTTTTAACTCCATCTGGCAACTGAGGTGGGTTCACTTGTGGAAGCACATAAAGAAAACAGCACGACATATTTGTCGGGCGAAAACGCGACCTCCACGTTTCTTTGAAATCCGCGTACACACACACATGCGGACTGTACGGGGTCCAGCCCCCAAGTGCCCCCGACAGTTTGACCACACTCACCCCCTCGTCTCCGGGAGTGGCATCTCTACCTGCGACAAACAGACAACACACGCGCGCCAGGAACCTGTCGCCAGACAGGAATGCGCCACCTTCCGCTGTCTCACAAAACGGCTGGATGAAATGTCTCACAAATGGAGAGGTGACGGAAAATCAATGACAGCAGAGGCTGGACATTACAAGTATGAGTCGTTAGCAGTTCCTGGTCAATTGGAACTGACACAATGGCACGGGAGTCACCAGTCCAACCCTCAGCATACGGCGTCGAACAGTCGATACAGACATGTCCACACCCGTTGCAGTGCCCCAACGTCGAGCCAACACTGTGTATCAATCATTTCTGTTGATCACGACAATGCAGACAAGATGACGGTCATTCCTCGCTGTGGTAACTTTGTCTGGTCAAGTACCCGCTCATCGTTATGCTCGACCCTCTTCTAGCCACTGGTTCCACTACGTATAACTGACGTAGCAGCGTGCTCTGTACGAGCCGCAATGTGATTGTACGACAAACCTGTTTGTTTCTGGGACACCAATCATTTTGCCACGTTTGAACTCACTCACATGTTGATATTGCGCTTTTTGACGTCGACGAGGCATACCAGCGCCTCTTATACATTTCTACTTCGTCTATAGATTCTGCACCGTCTGTGCGTGGGGTAACACTGGCCTTTTCAGTCACACAAAAAAGAGCGCTGCTGGGCCTAAGTTCACGTAATTACTCTGCAATCTTATTCACTTATATTGGCTTCAGTGTTTTACAAATCCTCTGGTTTTTTAGTGATTCGGACCATTCTTTTGGATGTTAAAATTTTCACAAAAAGCATTGTAAAACTTTAAATAAGGATTTAATTACATTATTTTGGAATTTGCTTATATGGTTCGAGCGTAATTTCAATTGTTCTAAAATTATGAACTAAATAACATTTATCAGCAGTCAAGTTTAACATTGAATCAATTATACAGTCATCCTTCAAAATCTGTTAAAAACGAGTTACGGCTAGAACAATTGCATTCTTTAGTTTGCAAGTATGTATGAATCGCACGTGTTTGCCTGCGTGCGCCAGAACATATGTTTCTCCTTTCACCATCAATTCTCTTTTTCCCTATCTACAGCTCTTTCTTATCTCTCCAGAACTTCTTCGTCCACAGCCGCCGTCCCCGGGGAGACATAAGTCTTGTCACGGAAACCGATTGCAGCGCTACTCAATGCCCCAAGTGGTCGCTGTGAAAAGTGGATGCGGTCGCTTGTGTTGGCCTGAATTCACTATCAGGCGGAACATCCACTGGGCAGAACGCTAAACTCCTGCGGCACATCCGTCTTGGGCGGCTCCCCCGTCTCTCACGATCCCACCGCGGGCGAGAGCTTTCGATTTCAGCACAAATAACCATCGGAACACAAGTTTAGCTATCCGTTTTTCATGTCGCCAAAAACTTTTAACATACTGTATTAAACGTTAGTAATAAATAAAAATAATTGATTTTTGAGAAACTTAAGGCCATTTGGCGATTTTAAAATATTTGTGCTTTTAGCAGGCGTCAAGTTTATAAACTTTCACTTACTTTTCGCAGGATTAGCGCTGCTGCAAAGATGTTACTGCCAACGTTTCGGCACCAACCTGGAACCTTCCTCAGTGTTTCGGGCTGATTTATCCCCTGCTGACGACTCCTTACACCACCTCCACGGAAGAATGGATATAGTAGCTAAATGATAGACCGCGCGTTAACCAGTAAGATGAGAAACTTTAACGAGGTTAAGGAAAGGAAATTGAAAAAAATAAGGAGGCCCTTTTACCTCAAGTAAAAGGAGAAACTTACAGGGTATGAAAAGTGGTCACGAAAGTCCATATCCAATTTGTCTTCAGTAGTAAGAACAGGGTGAGAGTCATTTTAAATAAATAAAAAAAAAGGATCGCGGAGCACTGTTACAAACAAGTGGAATCCACAAGATTCCCTGCGATTGTGGCCGGGTGTTTACTTGTGAAACTTCTGGAATGTTATCCATACGACTAGAAGAACATTTTCATCGCGCAAGACCAGGGAAAACAACCAAAGCAGCTGTGGCACAGCATCAGATTGGTAAAGGGCATAAAATTCAGTATAAGAAGACAGAAATAATATCACAACCTAAGGGTTTTCTAGGCCTAAAAATCAAGGAATCGATATAAATTTTCAAACACCACAAGAACTTGAATAAAGACGGTGGCTATGGATTAAGCCAAATTCGGAAGTGTTTGCTTGCGGATAAATGCAATTCAACACCTTCAACGACTACAACATCTCTGGAACAGCTAACACTCGCTGCCAGAAGTGCAACAGTATGGCTAGCAGAAAACAAAAACAATAAATAAGCCCAAAAGAGCACTTATGAAGGTCCTGGGTTGACAGTAACTACATCATGATAGCAGCACTAAACCCGCAAAAAATTTTTGAGACGATCTTATTTTTAAGTTCTAAACTTACCTAGCAATTATTAACAAACAAAGATTTATGATTCGAACACTGAAGCCTGTTTGACTTGCGTGTAATCGGTGTAATTGAAAGGGGAACGTACACTCAATCTACTTATTAAATGTGGTGGCCTGCCATGGAGCAAGTCAGAAATTCCTACATGAGTCATACCAGATAAGATACCAAGGTAGGGCAACCATTTCCTTTGCAAAGCAGGTGTGTTATTGCTTGTGTAAGTGATTATAGTGACAATTGTTAAGTAAAGTGTGTTGTTTTGTTGTGGTTATACAGACAAAGGATGGGAGAATATTTAACCCACTATCGGTCAAGCCCATTGTTCACGAAGGAAGCCAACAAGTATAAGGTATCATTCAACGGACTAATCACCATTACAGTGACTTACGTTCTTAGTGTTTGAAATTCAACCCAAAACTTTATTACACAATAAACCCAGTGTGCAGTTATAGCTTCAAGTAGGTACCAGATTTTCTCATTCCTTTAATCTATCTCCATGGTGAAAATAACTGACACTATGTTCCTTATTATTACGAAGAATGGGCGCCACATATCATCTCAGTAAAAATATTAAGATAACTTCTATATGAGAGCATATAGCTTGCTTCACGTATGCTCCAAAAAGATACGTGCAACTTGTTGCTCTGAGACATAATCGCAAGAAGCTCCCATCTACATGAACATCTTTCATAATCCAATTAAAGGTACAATCAGCATAAATTTTATGTATCATTAAATATATGCACTTTGTTATAAGCTATTAATCATGAAGCACTACTTTCCAGTAGCCGATGCAGTGTTATGCTACATTCATATTTTTCTGTGGGATACATTTGTTAAATCCAACAATTATAAATAAATTTATTCAAAATAATTAAATAATAATACTAATGAAATAAAATTTACTCATAACACAGTGAAGGATGGTCAAACATTAAATTTAATAAAATTCAATTCAATGAATCTGATGAAAGTTACTCAGTATCAATCACCGATATTTACATTTTTTTAACAACCAATATCAAAGTTTTTTTCTGTGCCACTGACTTTTGCTTTCATAATGTAACACTTAATTTGTAAGGCACCGAGAACTTCATTTTAGTCTCATGTACATTATAACTATCTTGATTATGAATTAAGTTTCCTTTTTCAATGTCTTCACCACTCAGCATCACTTATCTATTATACTTAACGTGACATATCTTTTTCGTCAGAGTGGGCCGCCTGAGGAATTTTTTTCGTCAGAGTGGGACTCCTTTAGAATTTTGTAAGGTTTTCCTATTTTATTAGTTTTTATTCAAAACCGAAGAACACATATAATAAGTAGAAAGTATTACATGTTTGATGAGTTACTTAGCCTTAGTGTCTGACATCTAAAGATTTACTAGCCAGTTGTTTTGCAATTATCTGCAGAAAAATCAGTTAAAAATATCGGCTCTAGTTTTCAAGTAGGAATGCAGCTCATTACATGATTTGTTGATGTTAGTCTTGGTAATCAAAATGGCTTTCAATAATGCGCTACTTAATTGTGTTTTGTCACTTGTCCATGTTTTATAAATCAGTGAAAAACCTCTTTTAACGGGTGCCTTACTTCCGGGCAGACACTTAACGTACTTAATAGTTATACGAAAGTCCATAAAGTTAAGAGTGTTAGCACGGTTGAAATAATTCCGCTCAACGGTATTCAGCAGCAACATTCTCATGGTTCCAGTTAGTTATTTTTTGATATGTGACGTAGTTGAAAATAGTGAAATCACGGCGAGCATTTCCAGATCTCGGCTGCTGATAAATCCTTGCGTGGTCAGCAATGGTCCATGCTTCGACTCAACCGCCACGCAGCAAAAACTGCATCGTCTATCTTAGACCTTAATAGATAGATATATTAAATTGTGGTTTTGTTCGCGTAACCGAGACATTTTTACCCTCGCCGGGGCAGTGGGACACACAGCATAAAGGCGGGGCTGTCCCGTCGAAAGCGGGTCGTATTTTAACGTTAATTTTAGTATTGTCATCTTAAAGAGTTTCAGCGAGCGTAGTGGGTGACCGGTAACGCTTGCTTGCAACTAGGGAATTAATGATTAAAATCCAATGAAAATTTTAATTTTTTGGAAAATTATCGTCAGAATTCAATTTATATTATCACTATAATAGAGTCGTTTACTCAAAGACGTAGATCGAAAAATTCCTAACAGTAACTTTCTTGAAATGCGCCGCTTAAATCGTAAGAGATACATAAACGCAATGTATCCAGCCACAACATTCCTAAAAAATTCCTAAAAGCACGGTAGAATCAATGTAGTGTAGTGACCGTATACTGTATAAACGCGAAAATAAACCATTATTGAACCAATGTTATTAATTGATAGTAATAAAAATTGCACGGAACGTACAACATTCTCAATAAATACGACGTATCAGTTATTTGGTTGTTTAATAATGAATGTTTTCAGGAAATTAATGTTAAAATTAATCAAAGTATAATAATAACTAATCAAAAGCTCATCGAGAAGGGAGAATTACAGTTTTGCGTTACAAGATTACAGGAAGATATGTTTACATTTAAGGTAGATAAAAAAACGTTTTAAGATTCAGCTATCAGAAAGAAACGAATATAAAAATTTTAAGTTGCTTTTAATACAAATGATTCTTAAGAAAAATAATGAAAAATAAATTTATGTAAGAAAAAATCACTAAATAAAAAACTAATAACCAAGTGCGCGAATATTAAACAGTAATAAAGAAAACCGAGCAGGCGAATTCTCTGGCAAATGTTAGCTATGAAATTAATAAAGATGTACTTACTATGTGTATAAGTTTTATTGCAAATGATGTTTCCGTATTACGACGATAAATTCACATCGGCGACTTACTCGTATTCGGTTTGTTCACCTCAGTCGACCTCCGCGTGCATCTTTCTGTTTCGGGATGAAGTCGTTTTCTCGTCGGAACTCGTATGGAGATGTTGTCTGTCAGCCGGCGCCACTTACAGGCGGCTGTCAGCTACGGGGAGGGATAAGCCAGGCGGTACGACAGGGAGGAATCTCCGTCAGTGGCAGATTTGTTTCTGGCTCGTTTCGCAGGCAGAATGCTATACGTGCTGCCACTTTAAATATGCTCCAGGCAATGGAGAGCAACTGAGACAGACAAAATTTCAGCAGCAGAAAATCCGTACTCATCTATTAGTTTCATTATTCCCGTTAATAAGAACACTATCGAAGAAAAATATGCTCTTCCATATGAAATCATAGCTAAAATTCACTTTCAGCAAGTTAGTAGTGCTAACGCAATTCCAGAATCAATGCAAGCATCTGTAGAAAAATTATTCACAGGAAAATTACAAAATACTCCTTTAATGGAGTTAAATTACAGCTATTAAATTTATAATTTCAGTGTAGGACAAAGGCCCAGAACATTATTTAGTCCATCGACCCCTTTTCAAATAAAAATGTCCACTGTCCTCTTTTCAGAAAAAAGGCAACTACAATTTTTTTTAATCAATAAAGAAACCCACGATGCTTCATCTTTTCAAACTGAGAGTCGATGGCCCTGCATTTAAATGAAGTATACTACGTTATATATTGAAAAAGGATAGATTTTTAAAATTACTTTATTACAAGGCATTATTAAGATTGGTGTATAACAAAAACTTTGATCAAAAAACATATATTACTAAATAATTGATATAATAATATTATTGAGAGTACTGAGCTCCCATAAACGTTTCTCATGCATCCCAAAAAGCTGGATTAAAAATTCTTTAAACCCGTTTTTTAATCTCAATTTGTTGTCAGTATTATCAGCTTTTCCTGCAGAGATAATTCTGCTATTTGTAGATTTGGAAAAGATTCTAAGATCCGATTTGGAACGATCATATTGTGCATATCCTGTCACCTGTTTGAAAAATCTTCTTTAGTTACTTCAAAATGTTCACATCCTATGTATCCATATAGCAAAGGTTTAGAAACTGACAGAATTATCTTTTGCCCAAATTTTGGTTATTCAGAGGAGGTTTTGACACAAACACAGAAATAGTTGCCCTTACTTTGATCAAATTCATATCATCTCTTTCCAGCTATAAATTCGTTCAATTACTTCTATATATATAAAAATGGACGTTGGTATATCCGAGATTGATATACTTCGACACTGTCTGACCAATTACAATGAACACTAGCACGTTTATGCATTTTTTTTATGGAGGAGGTTTCTAACAAAAATACCACCCCCTCTACTCCTTTACACCACTTAATTTTTAAACAAACCCACAGCTTTTATGCAATTTAGATGGAATTTCACACATCTACACTTTAAAACAAAAAGAAAAATACTGTCTACATTTGATTTGCAGAGACGCATCTCCATTACCCCTTTCTATCTCCTTAATTTTTATAAATGCTCTTTATACATACCGACAGTATTTATCCAATATCGATGGAACTTTGGATGCGTATAAGTTACTTTAAAACAAACAGAAAAAATTCTGTCTAAATTTGATTTACATAAAGGGAACCGCTCTCCCAATTTCAACCTTGTTAGTTTTGGTCAATGTTCTTTATACAAAACTACAGTTTCTGCTCCGATTTTGATGAAACTTTGCACACGTATACTTTACAAAAATGAGAGAAAAATAGTGTCTACACAAAACGCATCCCCTCTCTACCACAACACATATAGGGAAAATTTACACAATGATTTTTTTTTTATTATTTTTTTTACAAATATCTCAAAAACGATCGGGAAATCGGCCAAGGTTGATGGTGAAAATGTTATTTACGACAATTCGATAAAATGGGATCAAAAGAATTTTCATGTGCATACTCCCAGAAAAGCCGGGTTTACTGCTTGTTTATTATATAAATCAGAAAAAAACTATATACATTGCCTGATAAAAAGTGAAGCACCCAGAAAGGAAGGAGTAACAGATATGAAACTTCAGTTGTTGAGAGGTTATGAGGTGTTTTCTTAGTGGTCCCAAAACGAGTCGAAATTTCAAAGGAGTTGACAGAATGAGCCCACTTACCAGTATATCGTTGCACTACCTCTGGCCCTGACCCATGCATTGGTTTGTTTGGAAAGGGTGTCATAAAGACGTATTCTTGTTTTAGGAAGGCTGTACCACAACTGCAGTAACTGGTCCTTAATGTAGTGGATACTGGAAAGGTGACAGAGCCGGTCCCAAATATGTTCTATGAGGGACAGATCTGGGGATCTTGCTGGCCACGGGATTAGCTCAGCATCACACAGACAGCTCATAGAGATGTGTGTTGTGTGTGGAAAAGCATTTTCCTGTTAAAAATGGCATCAAAATGTATTTCTGACCACCACTAGGGAGGATCACCATATTGTGCACCAAGCACATCGCAACGTGCCTCTGGATAGGATACAACGGCTTTGTGATACATTTCCTGACCTAATCAGAGCACACAACCAGGCCAGAAGGGGCGCAACACCACACTGATAAGTGGGCTCATATTGCCAAGTTCTTTGTAACTCTCATTCGATTTTGCAATTACTGAAGTAACATCACATACCCTCTCAACCCGTTAAAATTTATTATGTGTCCTCCTTCCCTTCTAAGTGTATTTTTGCTGGGAATAAAATTATTTTAACGTCAGAGCACAATTTTTATCGTTAGGATTGAGCTCAAAGTCGCTGACTATTTCCTGCAGGTATTCGTTTTTACTTCTTGTGTTCGCAAAAATGGTGACTGGAGTTTTATTCACTTGAGTATGAGATATCTTTAACAGATTATAGTAATTAATAAGTATTGTTGAGTGAAGAAGGTCTAACACATTAACTGGATCTTTTGTATTGTTATATTGTTCAGAAATCATATTGGTAATTGTTTAAAAGTCATATGTGACTGCAAAATTGCCAAAACCAATACTAAACGAAATATGTCATATCAATAGCGCCATTAATGTTGACAGCAAAGATATATATTGACATCAGTTGTAATACCTCAAGACTCAGACGTCCTTACCATACGATGAAAACAATCAAATGTTACACATCAGTAAATATTAATTGTGGTAATATTCATAGCTACCAGAAACGCTGATATGTCCCAAGTTTAGGCTTATATGAAAGTGATGTTATTTTGAAGAAAGTCAAACGTTAGACTTTAATTTGCTCATTATGCGTTCCGTTAGACTAAAACGATGAAAAGTAGCATAATCCGTATTTGGCAACACCCAGGTATTGTAAAAAAAAATCTGTTCACTAGAAAGATGAAACTACTTGGGTAGATATTGATTCATTAAATTATCTTGTTTCAAAATAACCTGTAATTTTTAACATTTCAAGTCATAATAACGTTAAAGCCGCTTATAGTAGATCAAGCTAGATTCGCGCAATAAAATAAAAGGAATCATTTCACAAGACTTTCAATTAAATGAAAATTGTAACTCTCACAATTCAAATATGTTTTCTAGTTGATCAATAATCGAATTATATCTCCATATATATTAATGTATATCTTTTCTTCTATGCTGCTATCGTCTCTCTAGTCAAAATGAATCCATATCACATTTGCCATCCAACGAATTTTCAATCAGATAGTCATTACATCAAACACCCTAAATTATTAAACCACTGGGCTGAGCCGTAAAGCTAATGAATACTAAACACACAAATTAACACTACACTAAATGCAAACAGACAGATACACACAACAGTTTTACTCTGCGCAGGCATTAACCTCACAGCATAAGCTCAGTACCACTGCAGTGGCTATTGAATCCTATTCTTCTTGTCTTCTTACCAATATCGATTCGAATGTCTGAACATTTGTTTACTTTTGATACCTCTCCATCGTGTAATTCAAGCATTAACTGTGCCTCGACTCTTCTAGGTTCAATTCTATTACAGTAAATTCAAACATTACTTAACCACAATACCCAATATTGTAGGAAACACTGCAATGTTACTGACTTTCACTTCTTTTGGGAAGAAGTATCTATTTTGATTAGTTATGGAGTAGCGCGCCCCACAATATTTCACCCGTGTCTTACATTGATTTACTGTATTTAAGTTTGATAACTGCGCCAGGAATCTGGAACTGCATACGCATGGGGGCAAGGTTCATCAAACACGATAGAGGATCTGCGTTCTGTGAAGGTTAGTAAACGCGTTACAGAGGAATATTTAAACTCTGGATATTATTGTATAATGAATTGCTTGTGAAAGAAATCGGGTTTGCTTGAGAATTTCGTTTGTGAAGTCAGTTCATAAGTGAGATGGAAAAACGAGAAGGAGTTAAGATGACATTTTTGTATCTGGTATTCTGGAAAGTAATTAACGGATGTAGTTAACAATAAGTAACCATCGCAATTAGTTACTAAGGTTGCTTGAGTGTTTATCGGGTTACCGCTATGTATGACGGCAGTCGGATACCCGTTCGTGCTGATTTCTAGCTCGAATTATTGCTACCTGTGTCTGGCAGTGTAAGTTTTCTTTGGCAGCCCCAACAGGTAGGCCGCCCGCAGCACTCGGGTTGGCGGTCGCTTTCTTATCGGAGCTTGCTGGCGCGCGAGCGGTCTTCACGGCCGGCGGGCATGTATTATTCAGGGGCGCCCGGACATCGGCGGACCCGACCCGCCGCCTGGCTAAACACTCCTTTATTCATGACGGGCGCCGCGCAGCCACCGACAAAACGCTTGCTGCCTCCATCTTTCTGCTGCAACACGTGCGCAGCCTCCTCTTTTCCTTCTGGAAGTGGTCCTCCCTTATGAAACGTCTGCTGTGCACCAACAGTAACAACTGCGCTGTTTAGAAATGTGTTTGCACAAATTATTCAAGTCAGAAACACACAAAATCCTTTCATAAAAAGTTATGATAAGAGTCTACGAAGTTCTGATAACACTCTACGAATGGAGGTGTCAGTATTAACACAAAGAAACAGAGAAAGCTATACTCTTTCATCTATATAATAGCTTCACTCCTATAGTGACCTTAGATATAGCACATCAGTAATAACATTATTACACATGCACAATCACTGTCTCACATGAAAGGAATTTAAGGTACACTACATAAAACATGCCATCGCCCTAGAAAAACAGACAAAAACAAATATGTTTAAGAATAATTAACATTCTAATACTCTCATAATAGTTATTCAAATACGAATGCAAAAAAAAGAAAAAGAAAATAAAGTTATAGAATTCAATAGAACCTTGCACTCAATATGAAAGCGGAAACTGAATGTGTTATAGGTATTTATCCTCGAATATCGTACATATGGAAAGAATCTGGTACAAAAAAGAAAAAGTTCAACCATAAACGCTGTCGGAAATAGTTGAAGAAGGAAGTATGCAGAGTTAGAGAAGACGTGATGCAGACAAAGACAAAATTCTGGAATACTTCAAACAAAGTGTATAAAGCCAAAGGTATGTTTTAAGCTATAAATGAAGAGCTAAGGGTAGAGACAACGTTCATAAAACTCTATTGTAACGAAAACTTTATCACTATAAGAAAGAAAAGGAGTTAAAAGATTATTCAAAATCATATCTAAACTTCAAGAAAGAGCAGAAATATTTACATATTTTTGTATAAAAATCATATCCACTTTTTCGAATAAATATGAAGTGCGACATCTAGTGCTTCAAAGTTACCACGTAGGAGAATATACTGAAGAATAGAATTAAAAGTATGCATCGGAGCAGTTAATGAAATTGAAGGTTATACTTTTACGTCATTACATACAAGAAAATATTTTAAATTTCACTTCGAGAACAGAAGTTAAAAATTTAGTGTTTTACATCTGATTCATAAAGAAGAAAGTATTGAAAATAGTAATTGGTAAGAGGAGTTTGTGGGAAAATCTTAGGGAAAGACGACACATCTTCAACACAAACGGGATTTTTCAGTTTGATAGCATAGAAATGGGAGATCTGATTTATTTGAAGCAAATAAATGAGTATTCAGATAGTAATGAATAGGTGGATACGAAGTAATTCATGCAGAATAGTAGTGGTGAACGATTACATTAAACAAGAAGCTCAAACGGGAGAATGTTGGTAAAAATAAAAGTTTTGAAGTAAATAGTTCTGTCATATTTTTTTATTTTTTTTGTAACGGGTAGTACAATACTGCAATTATAACAAATCACACATTTGTTTATTGTATGTCTCTTTCCGCTGAGTGTTTCTTAATTAGTCTGAAAATTTTAACATGTTCGAGATAATAATTATTTTTTATGTACATAAACTAACTTCGTAGATTAACGAATTCAGATGATGGATGTGGTGACGTACATATATTCTTTTTTCAATCTTATACATTTATTTTAGGATATTCCTCCCTAAGTTACATAATTTCTATTGGCATGAATTAGTGAACACAATAGTGTGTTGTAGCAGCAGATAAGACCACCCAGTTTTGATCAGCGAAGTCTTTCCCGGCGTTGAGTATAAGTGTAATATTCTGTGGTAGCAAACCGAGTGAAGGTGGTGTTTCTACACAATATTTCAGAGATCCAATTTTTCACCAGTTAGCGACAGAGCATAGGATCGCCAGATATCATGTTGTGGGAATACCGCGTTCACTCAGCCAGTTACGCGAAGCAATTATAATAACCATCCAATTGAATTCTTTGAATTGCTATCCATTGTCTCTGGACTCAAACAGTCCCGCAAATGTGTACAACATATTTGCAAGGGTAATCTGCTTTTTCTTTATATCGGTTACCCAATTCAGTGTAAATTATATGCACATGAATTGTTGACCACTTCTTTATTATAACGAATGAATGCAGCTAAAAATAAAATTATAAGGTTTTATTAGGAAAATTAAAAGGTTTATTGTAAAACTTTAAGATTTTTTTTCAAAACTTCCAAGGATTAAAAAACTTATCAAGGATTAGAACGAAGAATAAATTGTATGGATTGTGGGAAGAATTGTTAAGGTTTTTGGCATTCCTATCCGTACAGAGAGTTATAGGCAACTGGCGGAAGAAAATCTTGGTCCTTGAGAACCACGGCGATGACCTAACATGTAGAAGGTGAAATGGTGTGCAGTGTCGCGCTGGCCTCGTGTATGCACGAAATTGGAATGAAATCAGTCCGCATGTCAGAAACAGCATCATGAATTTGCCATACACAATTACTATTATTCAGAGACATAAGGGAATAAACACCTAACTCAAATCAGAAAACATATTTCCAGTCAATGTAAAATCCAGTACAGTTTCAACCGGTTATTCTCTCACAAAATATCCTTCTATATTTTGCCCGTCCTCTACTTACAGCACGGTGACTAGTGTACAGCAAGGCGGAATTATTTTCTACTTCTTTTTACAGTATGTTTTTTTTATTTTCCTCCTAGCATTATTTATTGTAACCAAGTGGAAGTGTCGGTTAAATTAATAAAGGATACATTCAAAAAAATTTACTACTCACTTGGTCTAAAAACTTCTTCCTTATCCCTTTACGCCTCGTCTACGTCAAGGTCATTAGAGGCGGGAAATAGCTGAGGTCAAACAACGTATAGAAATTCAGCTAATGTATTTTGAAGGAACCACCCTGGCATTCACCTGTAGTTATTTGGGGAGCCATGTAACCAAATTCTGGATGACAGCATGGGGATTCTAAATTGCGTCCACTGGAATGTGAAGCCAGAGAGTCATCTCTCGTCGATCAGGATCAGAAGTGAAATATATCTATCAGTAGACGCTAAATAACTAACGATAAAACAAATTTAATTCCTGTATGCTTTTATATGCGTATTAAAATATAATATTTGCTTAAAAAGATTATCGTTATGATGCCAGTTTACTTAGTTAAAGAGAATTCTGTATTACGAAAATGAAAAACATGCCAGAGATATCGCCGGCTAAGCACTAATTCAAGGTATAGGTCTGAACCCCAGAATTCATGCAATTCAAAGATAAATCATTTGTTATTATTCCAAAAATTTCAGAATTTTCAAAATCTTGGAGAACTGCAGGTTGGAAACAACAATGAAAAGCAGTTTTTTTAAGGGAGGTATGGACTTCTGGTTTGTCCCATAATATTTAAAGTTTTACTCATCCCCTATTTTGGAGCGGATAACATCCTGTACATGTCCAAGTCTATGACTCTCCTGGATGATTTTATAGCTTACAGAGAAATTGCACTGTACCCTATAAACAATATTAATTTTAAACATCACTTTCTGCAGAAACTGCTTCTCTGTATTATTTCGCTGTTTATAACAGTATCACCTTTCCCATTGTAAACGGTTATCATGTATACATACTGTATATTAGGAAACGTATCCTTTTTTCTTGGGACCATACTCCCCTTCGATTACCGTTTGCTAACTTTTTTTTTCTAGCAGGTGTCTGCAAACACGTAGTGAGAAAGTGTGATACCCAGAAAAATTAATTAACTTCACGAAAAGCATTCGAAATGATTGAAGGTATTCACATTTACTGCATAACTGGTAAGCCAGATAAATATACTTGTTACAAACATCTGAAAAATCTTTTAAATTTTAACCTTTCAGTACAAATTGTATCGGCTAGCTTAATTTGGAATGAAGTATTGATCTGAACAAACATTAGTTCATTTATAAGTGCAAGGAGGAATAGGGTAAAGAATGATAATAACACACCAGTTTTTCTCGTTCATTTTTGCTGCATGGTTCTCAAAGACCATCTTCTAGCTTGAATCAAATCAGATCTCCCAGCTCAGGAATAGAGGATGCAGTAGAAAGCTACTTTAATTCTGCGTGAAATGATCACCATTGGCTTGCTGCTCAGCTTTCCTGAACATTGTTCTCAAACAAAATTGCCAGCACTGTAGCTTCGAGTCACGCATAGATAACAAGTGCTTCGTTTTGCGGTGGTTTGAGCAGCACGTGGTTTAAATGCGAGAACTCTTTAACCCGAGGTGCACATTGAGCTGCGTGGCGCAATAGGGTCAGCGCAGAACATGGCAAGGCAGCACGGAAACAGAAACTGTGTCGGGCAGTTACCCGCGCATATTAGAGCACAGTTTCGTGTGGCAGTTTACAAAGCATCGTTGTGTTCGAGAAAGCGACAAAAAAGCGAAACCAAAACTCGATTTTTGATTTCTGAATCAGACTGGGATGCCAAGCTTGGAAAATTGTTATTACTTTATCAGAAGCTGAGTTAGATAAAACTATGGAAAAGTGAGTATATGAAAAGAAGAAACTCTCATCTGGCTTTTGAAGTGAAAAGAAAATTCTAAAAAGATTTATGCATTATTTCCAGATGACTCCATCGGAGATTCACAGCATAATCTAACGTGTTATTTTCTCGACGACGTTTAAATACCTATTGGAACTGAAGAAAATCTGGCACTATTTTCGTGGTTATTTATTTAATTATTTAGCGTTTGATGGTACATGGCATTTATAAGAATGAATTTCTCCTTTATTTTATTATATTTTTAAGAAAACTACATAATAGAACATAAGAAACACTTGGAACCAAAAAAGCAGTGTTCAACAAATTATTCGGGAAATTGTCTTCACAAGAATCCTCCTCTCTCCTTAGCAGTTGGACGGAGAGGAGGTTGCCTTGAAGAGTGAGAAGAAGCAGAAGATCTCATTTCAGTCGGACGTGTGCCACGGTTAGAAAAAAAAAGTGTTTCTAGGGGACACCATTGAATGACGTAGTACAAATAATAAGAAAACAAATAATGTAATATTACACAAATTCTTCACAGGCTTGGAGTACAATGGAACCGATGATGGCGGCAAACCTGTGAAGAATTTGTGTCAAAGATACGCCGGGAAAGCCTTGTTTCTCATAATGTAATAACAGCCTATGTATCCATCTCTTCTTAAGTTTTGTTAAAACTGAATTCAAAAAGATAAAATAAAAGTGAAAAATGTAAGTAGACAATTGTATGATAAATAAATGCTGAATATACTCGCCACTTGTTGGGATCATTGGTGATCCTTGTTCAAATGTTTTGTTTAAATTTAATTTTTATATATTTAGTATGACTGGTATTGTGAATCGCAGGGTGGTTACGCACCAATTTACTCAATTTTTCTTATTCCATAGTTGAAATTGATTTTAAAGTAAAGCAAGATTTTAAATAACGCAAGAAGTGTTACGGCAAAAACCGTCACGAGTGAACTGCGTGACACAGTTTCTGTGTCGTGAACGCAACGTGGCGCAGTCCACGTGCGGCGCAGTACTGCGCTGCCTTGCGCTACGTCTGAATACACGCTGTTCCGCACCAAAGCGTAGAGAGACAGAAACTGTGCTGCGCCGCCTGCGTCAACTGCGCATCAATGTGCGCCCGGCCTTACCCTTACCGCTAGTAATACATACAGTAACATTGAAAACTCTACATAATACTGCAAAGGGTACGTCATTTGGAAAACAATTAAGTGGCATATAAACATTAATGGGTTCAACTTCAGTACATTGCTTCAAAATGTATGTGTCCAATTGAATCAAAGGCACAAACACTGTTTATCAAAATCTGCGCCACTTAATGTTCATGTTCTCCGATACTGCTCATACACTTGAAGTGTCAGCCGGTTTTTGGAGAAGTAAAGTTACGATACGGTAAACCAAGTGTTGCTTCTGTTTCTTACTTAACAATAATGTGGATGAAGGCACTATACGTACTTCCGGTAGCAGAAATAATGAACCACATTCCTAATCAATTCTCCTCCAAAACCTTCAAAACCGTCCCTAGAAGGAAATCAACTAACACAAAATGGACAATGCTAGTCAGAAAAGATCTAGGACTACTGGAAATTGGCCCCATTGAAATTTACAGTAGGGATAAGTACAAATCGTTGATTAAAGCATCCGATTCTCTCCAGACACTAACAGCCAAAACACTGCGCCCTGGACCTGTGGTGAAATGGAAGGTAACGACAGGGCAAGAATGAACTAACACTGGGCTAGGAAGAGTTAAGAACTACGTAGTACGTAGGGGTGAAAACGCAAAAGAACAATAAAAAATCAACACATTTTCTACAAATAAGTCTAATATTGTCAATGAGAACTACATATTAAATCGTGTTATGGCACAATCAGAAAGTACTACTGAAAGCACTACATGCAGCAGAGCACCGATTATCCCAAATAACTGAGGACGGGGGCTGTTTGGATAACTCATTTTCCAGATAACAGACCATTAACGAAGAAATCTGCACCAGTGTCATAAGAGGAATATGAAACCACAAAACAGTGATATGTATTAAACGCAGCTACATCCAGCAAATAAATCTTATTTGTACTATATTGTCTATAAAATGTCTTACATATGACACAAACTATGAACTAATTTCGTTTGACAAGGTCAGTTAGTCAGAACGACCATAAAAGTTTTCCTGTACTACAGTTTGGGACTAGAAGTCCATAATTTTCTTTTCGTTCAGGATAGTCATTAATTTTGTTCGCTAATTCTCGCAAATGCTTTCCGTTAATCGATGTTTAGGTTGATCTAAGCTTTATTATATTGATGAATGAATCGTAAACTTTAAGTTACGCGTTGCAGTAAAACAAATTTGTTTTTAATTTTCACTGCATCAATATTGATGATTTCTTGATTTGTAGGGTGAAAAAGTGGAAGAAATTAAAGCGTCGCGCGTTCACAGCGTTCTCTTGGGGCGGTCAGCAAATCATGGCGCCTCCGATGTCCTTTGAGGCAGGCAGACAGTCGTACGCACCTTCACTTCTGAGGGACATTTTATTCCTGGAGAGACAGTGTCTCGCTGTGTGCCCTGGTTCCGCTAAAAGATTTCTCTTGTAGCGCGGCCTTTGCTTTGTGGGTGGTTGATTGACGAGAAAACGCTTTTCCGTTAGCATTCAGCCGTCGCAATGGAAGCTTTCATGTTATTTACCGGTCTCCGCCATGGGACGCGCGCAGCGGGCGGTTGGCAACATTGCCGATGACAGCAGAGTGGCGCGCCGCGCAGCGCCTCGCGGAGCTGCTTCCCACTGTCGCCGCTAATGCTCGCATCAGAGCTCTTGTCTGCTCTCAGGACCGCGAGACAGCCGTGCAAAATCATGGACACAGTACTGCTGCAGCTCTGCACAAACAGACCTTCTTTAAAAAAAAAACCCTCTCACTTGAAACGTGTATTATAATTTTATTGAAAAATGATATTCACCTGCAATAGTGGTAAACATTTACAAAACAAAAAATGTTTCAACCAGTTATTTTTTCTTGCGGAGTGTGCAGCGCCGACAAATAAAGAGCAGATTTCGAGGAGTAAATGCATGTGTGCGGTTAAATAATAAATTAGTTCTTGTTTAGAAAATTTTAAACAAAATAGTATAATGATTATGTCGATTTACAACTGTACATTTTAAGTGACACGAAGGCTCAGGGCTTTGGAGATTGATATTCATCCGATGAAATATCAACAAAAGTTCCATCTGACCACCTGCACCTGTCCACAATATATTTTAAAATTTTCTTTTGTGGGTAAGGGTGTCAGGGATTGGAACCAATTACCATGGAAGGTGATTATTGTTTTACCAAAAATGCAGGAGGAATTTAAAATTAAGTTGTTTAAATGCTTAAGTAGGTGGGTGGGGGAATTATGCAACAAAAGTAGATATGATAGTAAAACGTAGTAATTAAGGGGTGAATAGGTAACTAGAGAAAATGCGCTCCATCGCAATTCAATTCAGTTCGCTTCAGTCGTCTGACCTTAAGTATATAATAAACTTAAACACACGAATTTAATTAAACTTCATGAAAATAAATGCACTTTACAACATTTTGAACTCCTTAGATTTTACAGACATTAACTTAATCCTCCTTGGTTTCGTACTCTCTATTGTTATACTGCTTGGCTAGAATAAATACACAATAAAGCTTGCAGTAACTTTTATCAAACAGCCTTAGTTACATTTAATTTACTATCAAATCCATGTTCTGCTACTACGATTAATGACACCTGTGGATAACATGTTGTAAACACAATTGAAATGATCAAATTGATGAAACCCAATGATTATTTTTTTTTTCGAAAATGCTGCATATGACCATCAAAGACTTTAGTAAATACACATTTTGCAGCAAAATGTGTTTTTTGCATTATCTCTGTGCGTAATTCAAATTTTCTTGTTTCACATGATGGTAAAAATGTTGTATCATGCAGTCACGCGCATTCTGTTATTTACTTGATAAAAGTATACTTATTAATAACTACCATTTGGATGCATGGTGGTGTATGTAGAAATTCTTTACGTTTTTTTTATACTAAAATAATGTGGAGAAGGTGATCGAAGTGATCCTGGGAACTATCGTCCAATATCTATAACATATGTTTGTAGTAGAGTTATGGAGCATATTATATGCTCGAACATTATGAATTTTCTAGATTATAATAATTTGCTTACAACAAATCAACATGGATTTCGGAAGAAAAGATCATGTGAAACACAGCTGGCCCTATTTACACACGACGTAATGAAAGTTATCGATACAGGTTCACAAGTAGATGCAATTTTTTAGATTTCCAGAAAGCCTTTGACTCTGTGCCACACAACCGCCTTTTAGCGAAGCTTCGAGCGTACGGTATATCGGATCAGCTTTGTGAATGGATAAAGGATTTTCTAACTGGTCGGTCGCAGTATGTTGTCGTTGAAGGAGAAAGTTCTTCTAATCTAGATGTTACATCGGGTGTACCTCAAGGAAGTGTAATAGGACCACTTCTTTTCTTAATTTTTATAAACGATCTCGGAGACAAAGTAAAAAGCCTTTTTAGATTGTTTGCTGATGATGCGGTTATTTATAGGGAAGTAAGAACTTTGGCCGATTGCTTAGAAATTCAGCGCGATCTGGATGTTATTTTGGCTTGGTGCGCTGAGTGGCAACTTACTCTAAACTGTAAAAAGTGCAAGACAATGAGCATAACTAACAAAAAGAATCCGATTGTTCAGAAATACGAGTTAAACAATACAGTTATTGATATGGTCGATTCTATGAAATATTTCGGAGTAACAGTACAAAGGAACATGAAATGGGACATACACATTAATTCTTTAGTAGGTAGAGCAAATTCTAGGCTGCGATTCATAGGTAGAATCTTGAAAAATTGTAATGAACAAACAAAGGAGATAGCGTACAAATCTCTTGTGCGTCCACATTTGGATTATTGTTGTGCCATTTGGGACCCGTTTCGTAAGGGATTGATCGAAAGTATAGAGAAAGTACAGAGAAGAGCCGCTCGATTCGTGACCGCTTTGCTACAGTCCTTATGAAAGCGTCACAGAACTGATTAGTAGATTAGGTTGGGAGTCTCTGGTAGATAGACGACACACGTTTCGTTTAAACTTATTGGAAAACATGCATACTCCAACTTTCACTCATGAGTGTAGTGAAATACTTCTTCCACCAACCTATTTGAGTCGGAAGGACAGGAAAGATAAAATTAGAGAAATAAGATGCCGGACTGATTCTTATATGAATTCTTTTTTCCCTCGTACCATTAGGGATTGGAATGCACAGCAAAGAGATTAGCTTTGGTGCTGAGCACCCTCTGCCACCCACAATTTTGTGAATTGCAGAGTATATATGTAGATGTAGATGTAGAAAGAAATATAAATTTTGTCTTAAAACGTTCCTACTTTTATATATTACCTTTGGTTCTTTTTTCATACCACTGTTCGATTTTTTTATTTCACTTATGTATTAAAGTAATATAATATATGAAATACAATAAATTAAAGCTGGGTAAAAACTCATCCATATAAGCATAAACTTTGATTAGAATTACATCTGAGATCACAGCGTGAAATATCATTTCCGTAACAGTTAACCCAAGAATTACATTTTCAAATGCCGATAAGGATTAGAACAGCAAAATGATATCAGATTTTACTATCAATACTAAGTGGTGTTTACAGTAAATTAAAAATCACACTTTAGACACGCTTGTTGAGTGTTAGTATGTGATGTAATGATTTTATTAACAACAAGCTATCAAGTTTTAATATCGACACTAGGCATAAAGATGTTTACCGTATATTCGACATCACAATTCCGTTAGGCTTATTGGATTTCTAATTTATAATTTAGTGGTTTGATTAACCTATTGCGTTTATTTTAATTTACTACATTTAAGCAAATTGTAGAAATAAATAATAAAAGTCAAAATGCAATATAAACACAATCCAAAGACTAGAGGAATCGTCTTTGGTGAGCATATCTTCAAGCACAAACATGTTTACAGTAACTGAAAAGTTACTAATGATAATTACCTTTCATTTACGTTTTACGTTTTTTTTAATATACTAGATTTTAGAAAAATGATTAAAAACATAAATGAAGTTAAAAATATAACACAATCCAAAGAATCATTGTGTGATCTTTTGTGAGCATTAAAAGAAGCGATCATCTTAAATACAGAATGATCTTTGGCGCATGTTTTTCCCATCTCGAAATGATTTATTGTTTCTCGTACCGTTCCTCGATCATATTAAATCATTAAATATGTTCACAAACTTTATGCTACTCCACAAGCTCCCAAAATTTTTAAAATACCATTCAAATAGCTGTGACAGTTTTTGCGTGAGGTCATTTCAAACCCTCAGAACACGCAGCTCGCTTGCAGATTTATAATAGTGTAGATTTCATATGACGTACTACATACCGTAATGAAATACATTTTCTGACCTTTAAAAAAGTAATTTGTTCTATATAATTTACTAAAATTTATATTAAAGTAATAAAAACATATAATAGTTATAAAGTATTAAATTTTACCATTAATTGTTATTTAAAAAAGTAAATTTTTGCTAGGTGAACCTAATCCAAGAAGATGGGAATGATACATGTAGCGCCTGTAACGATTTGATAACTAAAATTCATAATTATTTAAAATAAAATCAGTATTTATGCTATCTAGTTTCAAACATAATTGATATTACTAGCAACTTGGCAACCAGAATGTAGCACTAATAGAACAAAATGAAATGCTCAGTCATTTTTCCTGTTTCGAGGACCTAAATTTTGTGGTAACGTGTGGAATATGAATCAATTTTAAATAGGCAGAAATAAAGTATAAACGAAAGGGAAATACGTGATAACAGAACATTTTGACTATTATCTAAAAGCATAAAATTTAATCTAATTAATATTAAGAACCACTCTAACTTTTTTTAAATCCTTATTGCAGCATTGAAATATTATGTATAATTCACAGGTATTTTTACAGCTTATTTTATATAAAGTCATTGAACAGCACACTGGTTTACTGAGGTTGAAATCACTCTTTCATCATAGTACGTGTATGCAATATGTATTCATTTGTGACTTATGAAGAAAATTGATTTCGTGTCTAAATTTTTTGACTGAATGTGTGATTGTTAAAGATAGGTAGTGTTTACGAAAGTGACAAGAAATTACGTGTTGTGTATCGAAGATAAATGACTGATTCATGACTGCAGGCAGCGAATTAAGCTATCAGAGAGATCGCGCGTATGGGTGACTACGAAAGAATGCTCTGCAATTCCGCGCCACGCGCGTCGAGCGCCTCATTGCAGTCGGCTTTGCCGGCGGACGATGTGACAAGTGCGGCGAATCGGCAAACAGATAAGGATATCGTAATGGTTGAAGACACTATACCAGCCGTTGTGTTCAACATTCAGCGTATACATGGTGACGTGTACTCGGTGAGCAAACATTTAACCCCGAAAAAGCGTCCCACAACTCCACCAGAAAGCACCTACAATAAACAGTCACGTGCCGTCAACTACAGGAAGGCGGAGACGCGTAAATCTACTGGAGTCAGCCTGCCAGTGACGAAACTTGGTAAAGCCAAGAAGCCAAAGAAAGCTAAGGTACAAAAGAAGAAGACCATCGACCCACTGACAATACTGCAGTCTCAGTCTCCTGGCGGAATGGAGTCGGAAGGCATCGTTCCCGCATCCATAATTGGCAGCCAGACCAGGAAGGCTTCATAATGCCGAAGAAGACAGCAAAGCCCCCACCTTCATTGGACACACCTGTGATGCAGGTCACTGCCTTGACTGTCGACGACACGCCGCGTATGGAGCCGAGATGCGACACCATCCCACCGATAGTAGTGGAATTCGCAGAAAACTACAAGACCCTTCATCATCGGGTGCCAACTGTCATCAAAAGTCCATTCGCTGCTAAAACAGCAGGTGGTGACAAAATCAAATTCAGCTTGACTACTGCCGAAGACTTTGTTGCCGTCACTTCTCCCCTTCAACAGTGCAACATCCCATATTACACTTGGTGAAATCATTGAACGTGGTGTTTCGTGGCATTCCTAGGACTTTACCATCAGAGAAATTGAAAGAAGAGCTGACAGAAATGGGTTAAGACGTCATCCCGGCAGTAACGAAATAATTCCGCTTTTCGTACTAGTGTTACCAGACCTACCCGGGTATCACACAATCTTTCAGGTTGACAAGCTCTGCCACCTCAGAGTATCGGCAGAGAAACTGCGATCGTCAGCTGGACCATAGCAGTGTTTTAACTGTCAGTTGTTTGGAAATGTGGCACGCCATTGCAAAATGCGAACGGTGTGCGGGGCAAAACGACGCAAAGGACTGCCACCAATCTGCGGAAACTGCCACGGTGGCCACGGTATCAGTTGGAAAGCCTGTCCAAACTACAAGCGAGCCCACGATCGTCAAAGAGGAGTGGGGACAGAGGTTTCTCAGAGGCGTCTACAACAACAACAGGCAAACCAATAACGTTAACTATCAAACTCTGACTCAACGAAATCTATTCCACAGAAACTAGAGAAAACGAAGAAACAGAAGGGCAAGAAACTGACATCTTCCAAAGTGCCACCAGACTGATCCTTCTCTAAGGTAACCAAAGACGTGACTGATACTTTCCCCCCCCCCCCAAACAGCCACATCACCAAGACACTTCGACACAGCCGGTGAACCAAGGCCCAGCTGCAAAGTCCGAACAGCCGATGGTGTTGCAGACTGTACCACAAAGCGTCAGAAAAGAGAAGGTCTACCACGCCAGCAGTCAATGGAAGCAACAGAGAAGAACAGGACCAATTTCGGAAGACTTGTCAAAATGTTTGAGAATATACATAGCATGATGTTAAGCCTCCTAACGCGGCTTGATAGAATGTCTTCGGACATAACAGCTGCAGTGACGTCGGCGCTTGTCAACACCAACGTAACTCAACATCGCAATCATGAATAGGAGGCCATACATTCATAGCCTCACGTTCTGTATGTGGAATGCCAACGGCATTCATGGACAATTTCTTGAGTTTCGACAATTTCTGCGGGATGAAGATGCAGACATTTGCCTCGTCAGCGGGTCCCAATTGAAGCCTTGCCTGCAGGCGGCTGCACCAAATTGCTGTTGCTACCGGAAAGACCGACTGACAGGTGGTGGGTGTGTTGCGCTGAATATAAAATGCGGTATTCCCAACTTTGAAGTCACTCTTCCTCCTCCTTAGCAGGTAGAGGCTTTTGCGTTTCAGGTAAAAACATCCTCAGGCGCTATCACCGTCATCGCAGCCTTCCGACCACCACGCAGAGTTCTTGACGTAGCTGACATCGCTGCCCTTGTGACACTTCCTGGTAAAATCCTCATTGGCGGAGATATGAATGCAAAGCACCAGGATTGGCACAGCACAACTGCTAACCGTCTCTAAAAACCTCGCTGTTGAGAGACGTAAATACAAAAAAAAAAAAAAAACTGCTAATCTGGGTGGAAACCTCCTAAGACGCCTAGCCCACCGCCACAACCTATGTGTATGGGCACCTGATGAAAAAACGTCTCATCCCACAAAAATGAAGCCGGCCTGATGTTATAGACATTGTTGTAACAAAGGATCACAGGATTTGTCTCGGCAACAACCCTTAACAGACTATCGTTGGACATCCTTCCTGTGCTACGACGTTGGGGAGTGGCAGCCAAAAAATCAACCAATACTTGATTACAAGCGGACCGACTGGGACCAGTTTAGGCCAGTCGTAGCGATCAAACTGGAAAAGTGTAGAGGGGACGGGAATATTGGGGAGGCTCTTAGATTCTTCACCAATATTAAATGAAGCTACAAGAGTGCTAAAACACTGGTTCATCCAAGTATGAAGCCTTCCTGCCAGCTTCCACCGCACCTCCTTGCGCTGATTAGAAACAAAAATCGGATCGCGAAGGAATGGAAACTAACGAGGAATCATGTCACTTGCCACCTTCTCAATCACATGCCGTGAGAGCTGAAGGAAGCACTGGTAGAACATCGATATCATGAGTGGTCCGCACGTGTTGCAATGCTGTGACCAGACGATGGCAACATGTAGAACGAAGCTAGGTGGCTCACCTGCTGGATGAAGCTGATACCACAACTCCACGGCGAACGTGGTCTTGTATTTCTGCTCGAAGACAAAGCTAACGCGCTCGCTGACAGCTTTGAGAAAAATTTCCAGCCTGTCGATGACGACGTTGACGACCACCATATCGCCACAGTACGTCACCGACTGCGGTTATACTTGTCTGCCAACGACGACCATGACATCACCGAGATTGGACCGCAGGAAATAGCTAGCTGCATCACATGACTTCATTCACGAAAGACGCCTGGTAACTACCATGTGGACAATCGGGCACTCAGAAATCTACTTGAATATATGAACTACTTGGCGCGACTCGTTGATACCATCCTGCGAAACCAGACTTTCCCGAGAGCATGGAAGCATGCCATTGTTATTGGCGTCCATAAGGCTGGGAAAGATCCAATTTTCCCCCAGAATTACAGGAACCTGCTACTGGCGCTCAGCAAGTGTTCCAACGAATTCTGCTGAAGCGTATTGACATCTACATCCAAGAACCAGGCGTCATACCCAATCATCAACTTGGGAACTCCACTACGCAGAAAGCGACGAGGGCCTACAACGAGATATGCTATTGTATTTTGGTGCTGCTCGACGTCACGGGGGATTTGACTCAGTGTGGCACACAGGTCTGCTCTGCAAGTTGAACGAATGGGGCGTGCCTGGAAATTACGTGAAACTAATCCGCAGATAGCTGTCGAGGTGCATCTTCTGCGTCAGGGTTGGCGATGTCATGTCAACAAGACGGCGTGCAGGTGTACCACAGGGTTCAGTACTGGGTCCTGATCTTTATACGAGCCTCTACACAGCAGACTTTCCAGCACCTGCGAATGTGAAAACGGCCACGTACGCCTACGATACGGCATTCTTTACATACAGCCGGAGCAGAGCCATCACCACGAGGCGACTGCAGGAAGCTCTTCAGCAGACGACAGTCTGGGCCAGAAGGTGGCGGATAAGTATGAACCCAGTCAAAACGCAAGCGATTATGCTGACGGGACGCTTAGGACGCCGGGGGACAGCACTACCACACCCGCAACTTCAGCTCGCAGGTAAAACCATTTCCTGGGCACCAACTGCTCGCTACCTTTGACTGTAAGGTGACTTGGTGAGCTCACATCAAGGACATCAGGCAAAGGGTAAGTGCTCGTCTCTAAGCTTTTTACCCTATACTTAATCGGGAAAGCTCATTGGCACCACATCTAGGAGTTTCCATTTACTGTTCCTTAATTAGGCTGGTAATTGTGTATGCTTACTCTGTCAGGGGGTACACTGCTAATTGCCACCTAAAAAAGTTGCAAGTGCTGCAGAACAGAGCACTAAAGTGGGCATTACATCTGCCTAACCGTTTCCCCAGTGACGCAGTCCAAGAGACGTCTGAGACACCCAGGCTTATGGAAAGATTCAGGCAACATGCGTATAAATTATATAGTGCAGCAGATCACTCTGCCAATCCACTGGTCAGTTGTCTCGGCGAATATGAAACTTCCGCTGTCAAACATAGTAGGCCACTAGTGCTGACAGAGCGTTAAGGAAAAACTAATAATTCGTCATCAAGACGACCATTCAGAGGTATAGAAAAGACCATTAAAATGAAGACAGAGGAAGGAAATGTCTGAGGACAATAACCCCCAAAACAACTAGCTTTAAGGCTGAGATTGGTGTAAATTGTTTTTTTTTTTGGAGAATTACAGAACGTATGGTGTAATGTATTGTACAGAATTATAATGTCAGATATTTAATGAGTGCACGTGTATCCATTTTTTACAAGTTTTATATTAGCATGACTTGTATGTATGTATGTATGAACGAATGTAATGGAATTTTACAACTCCATTTTGACCCACTTCCAGATGTCCGAGGTGTTTGAAATTTGGCACACATATTAAGAACCGGTGACAATATAATAATTTCATAGCTATATCCTGCTATTCTCATTACTTTGACAGTAACAACAGAAAAATGGTTGAATGTCGTGGAATTTTGCAATATAATTTTAAACCAATTCCAGATGTCCGAATTGTTTGAAATTTTGCTCATGTATTGATAACTGATTACAATATAATAATTTCATAGCTATGTCTTGATATTCTGATTACGTTGACAGTAAAAACATAAAAATTTTGCACACGTTTTAAGAACCGTTGACAATACAGTAGTCTCTTAGCAACGTCCTGCTATTCTCGTTACTCTGACGGTAACAATAGAAAAATGGTTGCCATGAAATGGAATATTTCATTTCAGTGTTTACCCGCTTCCTGACGTCCGAATCGTTTGAAATTTTGCACACTTATTAAGAACCGATAAAAATTCAATAATTTCACTTTTACCACGTTGTCAGAAACAACTTAAAAGTGGTTGAATGTAATGGAAAATTTCATTTCAATTTTGATTTGACCATTAATTGTATTTTACTCGTGGGAATAATAATTAAAAATGAAACTGCAACTCAAAGAAAAAGAGAGATTGGCGAAGAAAAGCCAACAGTAAGAAACATAATTTTTCAACTATCTGAACTAAAAAGTTAAAAATAAAATTGTAGTTTAAAAAACACATTTGGTAGTAATGTGAACTAAAAGGTTAAAAATAATATTTAAATATAAACATTTTGTTTAACAGTTATAGGACGTCCCACAATTCAGGATAAATTAATTTTTTTGAATAAGCTTAAAGTATAAAGTCACTGATTACAAATTTAACTTTAATGTTAAAAAAGCGTGGGGTGCGCTCTACATAACTTTTGACAATGACTCTGTCTTTACAAACAGCCAACGACAAAAAATATAAGACAACTGAAATAGCACTACATGCTTTTTTACATTATAGTTAATTTTGTAATCAGTGACTTTAAGCTTATTCGAAAAAATAATTTAGCCTGAATTGTGGGACGTCCTATCACTGTTAAACAAAATGTTTATATATAAATATTATTTTTAACCTTTTACTTCACATTACTACGAAAGTGTGATTTTAGTTTTTTAAACTACAATTTTATTAGATTTGTAGAGTCGTGTGTGTGTGATTGTTAAAGATAGGTATTGTTGATAAAGGTGACTGAAGGAATTCTGTGTTGCGTGTTACAACATCCCTACCACGCTTCTAATGCCGCATTTACACTCTCGCCTCGCGTCTCGCCTCACGCCTCGCCTCGCGCCTCGTGCACGAGCGCTGACGCGAACTGCCGTTTACACTCTCGCAAGAATTCATTCATGGATGACTAGTGGGCGTGCCAGCTTTCGTGGTGGACTGTGGGGGTTTGGTCCAATAGTTAAACGCTTTCGTTATTTTTATAAAAATTAATTGACTTTTAAGGTTTTTTAAATAGATTTAATGATTTATTTATAAACGTTTCTCGTGAACAAACCGAGTAATATTATTATTGATGCACAATATTACTCGGTTTGTTTCCCGAGAAACGTTTATAAATAAACAACGCCGAGAAAAATTGCATTCATTTATAGATTTAATTATGTTGATTTGCACCTTATAGGAGCTAATAAAACGCTTATAGGTTACCAAAATGTTCTGTGTGTCATTATTTATTGAAAACTTTTAACTACTGCGTTACAATCTATTAAGAAGAAAATTTCAACATAGTTTCCTGAATTATTATCTATAGACGATAATAACTCCAGAGGATATTGACAGATTCAGTACCCACCTCAACTAACTTTAGACATGGAAAAACGATTTGTAGATATTTTGAAATTCAATGTTTATGACTGAATGAAAAATCCTTCTACCGCAAATATTGAAGAAGCTGTTAGAATTTGACAGGAAGAAGGTTTAGAAATCGTATATGACGCAGAAAGTAAACATAAATTCGATAGTGATGGATATGAAAACCAGTGGCAAAATAATTAAAAAAACACCTGTCATATCAAAATGTATGACAACTGATATTCAGTTTAATGAAAACTTTTCCTTCATATCTCATGTAATCAGGCATTTGTGCTGTTAATCATATTATAGCCAAAGAAAGAAACCGAAAGAGGAGACCTTTGTTTGTTCCTTGCAAAATTGACCAAGATATCCAGTTTTTATTTTAACATAATCTGCCTTAGGAATATCATTAATAAACCAAATAATAAAATCTAATTTCACCAAACTTCGTCCTTTTATATACGCAAAGTATAAATAAAAAGACAGATTTAACTACAGTGAGTAGTTTTATAAAGACTTATTGTGCCAAACGTAGCGAAAGTCAGACAAAGTATTTGGCAAATTATTATTATGGGCTTTAACTCGCTGTACGTCTGTTTCATAAGGTATACATTGATACAAAAGTGGGCGGTAGGTAAAAAGGTTGACTACCTCTGCTGTAAACAATGTGCTCGCGCCTTTGACTCGCGCCAAGAGACCGCCACTGAGGCGAGCGGCACTCGCGAGCTTAGACGAGGCGAGGCGATACTACGCGAGTGCACCGTTTACACTCTCGCCGTTCGCGGTGTCTCGCCTCGACTCGTCTAAGCTCGCGCGAGAGTGTAAACGCGGCATAACAGATGGCCCTCTTCTGTTTCGAGCGTATGAGCAGGTTGTTGTCTCCATTCTTCACCTTACCAACACAACTCACTTTAATGGCAGTCGAGTCTCAGCTCTCGTATTGTAAACTTCCTTATACACGCGGATCTGCGTTGTGTGCGGTTAAGTGCTTCGCGGTCTCCGGGCAGTGTTTTCCCGGAACTGCGGACTAGTTCTCCGGGGATATTTTCCCACTCTCGAGGTGAAATAGTGCAATAGTTTATCAAGTACACACATCTGTTAATTCAATATAGCCTGCCGCCGTCATGTACGGCGGGGACTATGGCGAAGGCGGCCAGCTCCAGCTCCAGCCGTCGACACTCTGCCAGGCAAATGGTGAGACAATCATAGGCCCAGCAGACGAAGACAACATTAGTGGCAGCCATGTGCAGTTCCAATCGCAGAGCAATAGCGGTGATACGAGTGCAACCATGGACGTGGTCAGCTCAGGTCTCAATACTGTAAACACTCCACCAGCAATCTTCAATCCTACTTTCATCCAACGTGACCAGCAATCGAGAAGAGAAGATGAAGTGGTAGCACATATACCGCAGAAACGCCCCTTCGCCTCCACAAACGACATCGGCACCGGCAAAAGCCAGCAGCGGAAGCACCAAGGTTCTCCGTTCCTCACGGCATCCTCCGCCACCAGCTGACATGAGTATGGACGCATCGCAGCCGGAACATGCGCAGCGACAGCAGCCAGCAATGGCCACAGAAAACAAGCCCTAGAGAAAATCTCCATCCCACCGTACGCCAGTATGGCGGTGAGCCTAGGAAGAGCGAACATGCAATTTCCAATCATGGCCACCCACGAAGGAATCTATGACCAAAGTGGTTGGAACATAGCACAGCATAATCCTACAACCGCCCCACCTAACGTCCCGATTTATCCTCCCCAACAGGCGCAGATACCACAGGCCACTCCTACGCTGGTAAACATCCCCACTGAACTGGAGAACCCCCCCACCATCCTTTCCTGTCAGGAACCAAGTTCACCCTCCTAGCTCCGAAAGTCAGAGAAAAGCGGGCAGAACAACAAGCAGTGCGGTAGACAGGTCCTAGAAAAACTATTGGATTCAGTACAATAGGCACATCGAACCGATCGTCCGCAACCCATACCCTCCCCATCCGGTAAATAACAATTCTGACGTACCATCTACGGAATCCTCGATCAACAAAATGTTTGAATTATAATGTGTGTGATAAATCAACTGGTAGGAAACCAGTTGCAAGATTCTTCCCTGTACGCCCCTAATGTAAAACAACTTCTGCTCCGTTCCCTGTCCATAAGCGGGATAGACAATGGCGGCTCCGGTTAGAAACATCGGAACACCCCTGCATTGCGAGATCATCCTACAATGGAATGCAAGATCCATCAGGGCCAACAAAGAGAGTTTGCTGCAATTCTCCTCAACGAATAAGGTGGCCGTCATGGCCATCAGTGAGACTTGGCTGAAGCCAGGCGAACGATTTTTATTCAAGGGGTATAATTCCATTAGATCAGATCGTCCTGATGGCTACGGGGGCTCTGCCATACTAATTAGAAACTCTGTTTATTATGAACCAATACACCTCCGCACGGAAGATACGGAATTTAATACATGTGCGGCTAGAATCCGTCTCAGCAAGAAAGAGGTCACCATCGTATCAATGTACAGACCACCGAACAAGATGTTTTCGAAAGCAGCCATCACGAACCTCCTCAAACCCCTACCGAAACCGGTCCTTCTCTTAGGAGACATTAACGCCCATAACATTCTATGGGGAAGTTCAAGTACAAACGAAATGGGTAAGACTATAGCTACTATTTTAGAGGAAGAAGACATGGTTGTATAGAACAATGGCGAACCCACCAGGATCAATGCGCCAGGTCAGGGTCCTTCTGCAGTGGACATTTCTTGTGTATCGGCGAATATAGCCGTGGACATCTCTTGGGAAATAGTCGAAGACACGATGGGATCTGACCACCTACCCATCCTACTCCACTTCAGTTCTGACACCTCAGCGCCACGGTTCATCTTCCCTACCAACAAATGGAAAATTCACCAGGCTGACTGGGAAAAATTTGAAATTGGCTTGGAACGACTCACATCATCTTGGGAGTGCGGAGTTGATGCTGCGTCGGATTACCGCCTTTTCATAAACGATATTAATCAAGCTGCTAACGCTTCCATTCCCGCACAGAAACCTGTATACTTTCTGAAGAACAAACGGATACCTTGGTGGGACAACGAATGTAGGGAAGCTACGTGCATTTAGAAGTTGTCCCACGCTAGACAACTACCTGGCCCACTGCAGAGCGCAGGCTAGCGTCAAGAAGATAGTCAAGAGAAAGAAAAGAGATAAATGGAACGAGTTCTGCGAATCCTTCAACAAAGATCCGCCCATACCTGAAATATGGCACAACTTGAGGAAATTAAAGCACTCAGCCTCCCCGTCAATTGGAACCTCTCCTATAACGAACGACATCCTGGAAAACTTCCTCATCTCCTTAACACCGGCTTGGATGGAACCCAACCTTGAAGAACCCAAGGCGCCTGAGCCGCACTTCCTGCTGCACCCGTTCCAATTAAACGAACTCAACTCTGCTCTAAATCATGGATCTGACACAGCGCCAGGTCCGGACAACATCCATTACGCCATGCTGAGGAACCTGCCGGTCTCGGCAAAAACAAAGTTGTGCAGTATTCAGAACAGGATCTGGGCGAATAGAATTCAAATTAAGGAGATGAAAACAGCGCGGATGGTTCCCGTGAGGAAGCCAGGGAAAAACGGCCGCAGGGTGGACTCCTACAGACCCATAAACTTACTGTCGTGTACCAACAAAATCCTGGAACGCATGATCAAACAGAGATTGGAATGGTGGCTAGAGCATCACTCGCTCCTCCCTGAAACACAGTACGGATTCAGAAGACGTAAAGGCACGGAGGATATCTTAGCACACCTGACAACGAAAATCCACTCCTGCTTAACCAAAAACAAATTCATGATCGCCGCATACATCGATATAAACAGCGCATACGACCATGTATCCCTTCCGATCCTAGCTAAGAAACTTCACCGCTTAGGGATCCCACAAGTCTTTGTGGGAAATCTATTGGCACTGCTTTCAGACAGGTGGCTTGTACGTTAGTATCGTGGGGAGGTTCCCCTGTGGCACCCAGGAAAACAAATCGAGGCCTGCCTCAGGGCTCCGTTCTTGCGCCGCTGCTATTTAACCTGTACACTTGTGACCTCCACCATACTATGAGTGGCAGTATCACCATTCTCCAATTCGCCGACGATCTTTGTATATTCATAATAGGAGACTCATGGGAAGAATGCCTCCGGAAGCTGTCGTCGGAAATGGATAAATTCAAACAATGGCTGTTCAACAATGGCTTTGACATATCACCTACGAAGTCGGCTGTATCCATATACACCAGTCATAGAATGCCCGCAAGGGTCGATATAAAATTAGGACCCTTCACGTTCCCCGTAAAAAGCACGGTGAAATATTTGGGCGTATGGATCGACAACAAACTCAAATAGGGAATTCACATAAAAAACATAATCAAGAAATGCGATATGGCCACCAATCTCATTCGAGCAATAGCCAGCATCAAATGGGGTGGCCACCCCGCAATATTATTAAGGATATACAAATCCTTGGTGCGCCCTCACTTCGACAATGCATGTATATGCTATGGGTCAGCATCGGAATCCCTACTCAAAGAGCTGGACAAAGCCCAATATAAGGCTCTCCGGGCATGTGTAGGCGCAATGAAATCGACGCCAACGAACGCGCTTTTAGTCGAGGCACTCGAACCCCCGCTAAACATCCGCAGGAGCCTTCTTCGCTCGAAATTCCTCCTCAGACACAGCCAATATGCTGGTAGTAGTCTGATGAATGCAATTCACGATCTCGCAATGCAATGCCTTACTGCCAACTACTGGGTAAAGAAAAAAACGCCTCCAGTTGTGGCAGAATATTTAGAATCCTACAAGATATGTACGAGCATTCGACAAAACACAAAACTGCCATTCTATGAGGCCTCGTATCGGAGCACCGTCACAAACTTGGAAGTGTTTACAGATATGGAAGCGACGCCCCAGCCGGAAAGCCACAGAACAAATGTGTACCAATTTCTGTACAATCGTCCCCAAACGGAACACATATACATGGACGGATCTAAGCTCCTAGACGCGGCAGGATGTGCTTTCTTCATTCCAAAATTTGACGTAAAGGGACTATTCCAGCTTCCTGCGGAATGTTCCATCATGACTGCAGAACTAAGAGGCATACTTGAAGCACTCAATTACGCTAAAAACTCCTCAAGCACAGCCTTTGTAACCCTATCGGACTCTAGATCGGCCTTGATGTCACTAAAATACCACCACAGTAAATGGCACAATGATCAACGTGTGTACGACATCGTGAACGTAGTCCAAGAATTAAAACGCTCCAACAAATCAGTAGAATTCAAATGGGTCAAAGCTCACTGTAACCTCCGTGGAAACGAGATGGCTTACCGCTACGCAAAACAAGCCGCACGTAGCGGTATAACAGACAGTAACAAGATTCCCTATCCTGACGCTGTAGGTCTCATCAAAAACATTGCACTATCCAAGTGGAATATGGAGTGGAAGAAATCTATCACGACCAGAGGTCACCATTATGGCCTCATACACCCGGTGATTCCAACCAAGCAGTGGTACGAGAAGTATAAATGCACTCGCAGGTTTAGCACATGCATCGCCAGACTCAAATTCAACCACGGATGCTTCAAACAACATCTCCACCGTATTCACGTCATGGACACGCCCAATTGTATATGTGGCGGAATTGAGGATACAAATCACCTCTTGTTCGGTTGCAGTAGGAAGAAGACTGAGTCAGACCTCCTTCTACGATTCCTCACGAAAGCAGGAATCCCGTTACCCACATGCGCTGCCACACTCCTATCAACAGAGAACTACGCGATCTACAAGATTTTATATCAACATATGAAAAGAATTAGTGTTACAATCTAATAGACACATTTATGTGTCTGTAACATTATATAGACAGGTCTCTGTACAATGTTAATATTTATTGTGAGACATAAGCAAGGTTATAATATCAAGCGTGTTGTCCGGGTGATGACACTACACCCTAGGGCAGCAATGCTCCTTCACTGATGTTATGTATGAATTAGAGCTAATTATAAGTTATGTGTATTATAAACAACCCCAGTTTGTATCATCATGGATAAGGCAAACTAGCCTACGTAGATGTCAAAGCTAACTGTAATATCTTACCTCTGTACATGTCGAACCACTTCCTATAAAATATCTAGATTTAATTAGAGGATAATACTCTCACTGCAGCTGATCTTGTATGATTATGTATATGGACTGTACCATAACATTGTAGTATCCATGTAACCTGTACATGGCTGTATGGGTGCGCAGCCCAAATGCCAATAAAAATTTTAAAAAACCTCACTTTAATTTTTTCTTTTTATTCTTTTTGCACTGCAGTTCCTTTTACTCAAATTTTTATGAAGGGTATTATTATTGTAGTAAATAATAATACCAAATGCACTCAATTCAATTTATTACGTACTTATTGTAGCACTGATCAAAACAACACAAAATCTTCAGAAAGTTCATTTACTGATATGAATCTATATCTTCCAAAAACTCTCATACATTTCAATCATACTCCTAGAGGCTGGTGCCTCGGCACCCTACCATCCATATGCCATGACTATCCTGTTCAACAACCTCCCGCGTACTGCACTGAATGTAATGTCGCTATGTTACGAGTGCACTGTCCTGCGTGGCAACTAGCTAGCTGGTGGGCCTTTCTTGCGCCAAGACAACAATGGATTCTCTAAATCCGGAATAAGGCGGCGTTATTACTATTGGAATTTTTAACGTAAGAAAAATGAAATTTATATTTATCTTTGAGATAAACAACTGCAGCTACCTGTCGAGGCGCACGTTTTACGTTATCGTCGGCGAGGCCCTGTCAATACGGCGACGCATTCGTGCAGGTGTAACACAGGGCTCTGTACTGGGTCCTGTTCTTTATACACAGCCGATATTCCATCACCTGCAAATGTGAAAACGGCCCTGTATGCCGCTGATAAGGCTTACTTGACATCCAACCGCAGCGGAGCCATCGCCACTAGACGGTTGCAGAAAGCTCTTCAGCAGACGATAGCCTGGGCCAGGAGGTGGCGGATAAGTATCAACCCCGCCAAAACGCAAGCGATTATGCTGATGCGACGTCTAGTACGGCGCGGACAACATCTACCACACCTACAACTTCAGCTCGGAAGTAAAACCATCCCCTGGCACCAACTGCTCGCTACCTCGGTGTAACACTTGACTGTAAGCTGACAAGGCGAGTACACATTGAGTATGCTTGCCATATCTGGGGGTAAACTGCTAATTGCCACCTGAAAAAGTTGCAAGTGCTGCAGAACAGAGAAATAAAGTGGGCACTACATCTACCTTGCCGTTTCCCCAGTGACGCAGTCCACGAGGCGTCTGGAACAGCCAGGCTTATCGAAAGATTCAGGGTATATGCCTATAAATTCTACAGTTCTGCACATTACTGCCAAGCCACTGGTCAGTTGTCTCGGCGAATATGAAAATGAATCTGAAAAACATAGTAGGCCACTGGTGCTAATGGAGCGCTAACGAACTGCTAATAATACGCCATCAAGACGTCCAACCGAAAGTTAAGAGAAGACAATTCAAGAGATGACTGAGGGAGGAAATGTCTCAGGACAACTACCCCGAAAACGACTAACTTTAAGGCTGAAATGAGTGTTATTGATGATGGTTTATTGGGATTTAAGAAGAATTGTTGTGGTATAACTCTTAAGATAGGTGTTATTATGAGCAGTAGGCAGTAAAAAACCGTCAGATTTAATCTCACAATTATTTTAACACTTTCTAAATCAGTAATGGAGATGGTTTATGCCCAGAACAATTATTTCAGTCGGTTTTGTACACATTTCTCAAATTGCGGTTTTGTGCATTTGTTCTACCCAGGAAGGACCGATCGGCATACGGCTACCGGGCTCAGTTTTCTGACTCTGTGATTAAGCTTATGGGCGTGTGCCTTATTATGAATGTCATTTTGATTAAAACATCGTGTAAACTGTAGTAAAATGCTAGATTGTAATGTCGCTGGCTGTACATCTTACATCAGAAGACAATGATGGAAGGTATTGGCATCACATGTCATCATTTCCGAAAGATTTTAAACGTAGGAAAACATTTCAAAATAACAACTGCGTGTTCCCAAAATTTTGTTCCTGAAGAATATTTTTGTGACTTGCCAGCGGGATTACTGAGTTTTTCTTCAAAAAAGTGTCGAGTGATAATCTTCCAGAAATGCTTTTTAATACCTGTCACATCCACTGCCATTCACAATTTGTTGACTTAAAAAAAGGACCAGAGTTCTTTGACCATAATAATTGATGCTGATGAAGTTATTATGATCAGTTAGAATTGAAATCGTACCCCGATGATAACAGTGACAATTTTCAAACACATTTACTTACAGTTAATACGTATTTTTATTTTAAATTCCTTCACAGTCTGTGGTATCTATATCGCCCATTACCTAATTAAGTACCTCCCGGTCCCCTACCTAGGAATTAAAACGTTCCTACTGCCTGATACCAGACGTCAATTGCTAATTACCCTCTATTACATTCCACATGCTACTTCTAAACATTGCACCATTATTTATCCAGTCCCTATCGCCAGTAAACATATTTCTTGTAAACGCTCACTATACGTTTCACCCACATTCTAATCTGCAATGACTCCCAACAAAATTCTTTTATCAGTTAGATTACTTAACTTTATCCATAACAAAATGGATTAGTGAAAGTCTGCAACTGTTTCAAATTGAGGGTAAACAAATGAAAATCTGCGACACAGTTACTTTTGTGTGTTTGTGAGCATTTCTTGTGAATTATTAAATTATTTCTTATAACTTCTAGGGCTTCCTGTATGGGGACATTGGTATACAGGTTAGTTATATCAAAGGAAGCAAGCTGAGCCCCTATTGGGATATTTGTGTCTTTAAGTGTATTAACCAGTTCAGAGCTGTTTTTGATTGAATGTACAGTTTCAAATGTGAAAAAAATTTTCAATAAATCATCTAGCTTTTTTGTTAGTCTGTATGCAGGGCTGTTCATTGAATTGACTATTGGTCTAATTGGGTTCCCTTCTTTATGCATTTTAGGCTGTGCTCGTAGTCGGGGGGCTTTGGGGTTCATGCAGAGGAGGGATTTCTTTTCAGTCTCTGTTAATAGGAAATAGGTTCTTTTTAACTGCTCTTTGATTTTGTTATGGAATTGTTTTGTGGGGTCTTTCTGTATCTGCTTTATGTTGTTTTCATTGAAAAATTTTAGTGTTTTCTCTATGTATTCATTTTCTTTCATTATTACAATTGTATTACCTTTATCTGCTTTGGTTATTATTGCTTCATTATTTTTGAGTTTTCTGTTGATGCTGTGCATTGTATTTTGGTCATTGAGTGTGTTTTTGGGTTTGTGTTTATGTTTTTCCAATTCTCTTTCAAGTAGCTTATTGATTTTGTGCCCTATTGCAATTTTAGTATTGTTTTCTACTTTAGCAATATCAACAGCATTTTTTGTGTTAACTATTAATTCTTTAAGTGAGTTAGTGTTGAGGTCTTGCTTTAAGTTGTATTTCATCCCCATGTTCAGCAATGCAGTTTCTTTATTATTGAAATTAATATCTGTAGTATTTATAACTCTATTAAAGAAAGTGTGTGAGGGTTTGTTATCATTATTTTTTGTTTTATCTTGTATTTGTTTTGATTTTAGTGTGTGTAGTTTTTTGTTGTGAGTGTTAGTGATTTTTAGGTACTCCTTACAAATAATATCATGGATGTGGTTCCAGATGAAATCCCAGGTTGTGGCTTGTATGCTGTTAGCTATTTCTAGATGTAAACTCAGTAGTTGTCTATTTAGGATGTCTTTCTTCTTGTGCAGTTGCCTAATTTCCGTATTAAGCCATAGTTTTTCAGCTTTTTGTTTGGTAAAGTTGGCTGCATGACTATTTCCTCCTGTTTTGACTTTGATGTAGTTCGGGGACAGTTCCAAGCTCCTACATTGTTTGTTGAATTTCAAATGTGCGATAGTTTTGAAGATTTTCAGTTTAGTGTTTTTGTATCTATAAATCACTTTCATTGCCTGGCTTGGCACTAATATCTTAACTTTATCCATAACAAAATGGATTAGTGAAAGTCTGCAACTGTTTCAAATTGAGGGTAAACAAATGAAAAATCTGCGACACAGTAACTGTGTCGCAGATTTTCATTTGTTTACCCTCAAGTTAGATTACTGATTGCATTAAATTGCTTAAAAAAATTGGTGGGGGATCTTGAAACAAATACAGAAAAAACTGGAAGTTACATGATTAACTCAGAATGTCAGGAACAAATACCTGCGAAAAAAAATTGAGAGCAACTTCCAGGAAACGAAGAGCACTCAAGAATAATAGGAATAAGTTAGTACAAAGAGAGTGAAGAACATTTTATCTAAAGATCAGATTAAATTTTTACTAATAGCAAAGAAACATGGTATATGGAACAGGTATGATGCTTGCAAAACATTGAAACCACATACTTTTCCAAAAACTATTATTTGTTTTTAAGAAATAAACTTATGGCTGTGATCGCATGTCAAATGAAAACAATATTTCTAAAACAATTTGTAGCAAAATAGTCGACATGTTTTTAGACGTGCCAATGAATGTAATAAAATTGTGTAAAGACATAAAGACGGTTATGGAACTGGAATGCGAAACTGCACGGAAGAAAAAACCTCGCCAATTGCTCACGTCATACGCTCCAAAAAAGAAAAACGACACGAATGTATGTGAATCTTAATACCAAGTACTTATAAATTTTCTTTGGATTAATTTCTTCGGCATGCGTAAGATACATAGCTTCGAACATGTGCGCACTCCGTACATTTTTCGATTGTATCCATTGCTTCTGTTTGCTACTACAGTGACGTTATTCTCAACAACCATTAGTTGCTCGTATCGCTTTGGGCCCAACCTATAGTAGAGTAACCTTGGTTTCACCGCATTGGATATGAAAATGTATGCGGTAGAGTACTTTACTTTGATTAACACATCATAAATAAATACTCCCTTCGTCCTACTTTCAGTCACCTGCTGACGTTTAAATTAAACATAATAATATTAGGATAAGGTTTTATGAAAGGAAGCCTGAAGTAATCTGGAATGTTGAAAAAGGGAAGTGGGGAAAAGGGAGAAAAAATAACTCCAGCTATCAAAAGCAGACAATGTTCTTAACAAATAATGCCGTAAATTTACAAAGATCAATCAGACTAATTGTCTGATTAGCGGGACCTTGTTTACTGTAGAATAAAATAGAAGTTATTTATAAACTGATGTCACTTTCAAGTACTTGTTTGAATAACGCCGTCCACTGGACTCAGTTTACATTCCAACGTCAATATCGGGTTTAGATTAAACATCACTTAATCGAAGCGTAAGCAGTACTTGCAAAACCTGGACAGATAAACAGAGATCGTCAGAAACAGAAACTGAAAACAGGTCATGTTTGTACCAGTGAGTTAGCCGTAAACAATTGTTTAAAGGGAGTTAAATAAAAACAGAAATTCCACTCCACAGCTCTGCACTTTTTTTTTTAATTGTTGGAAATTGATTCTCCTCATGAGACATATTCGATGATTGAATGATATAGTGACCGCTTTATCGGCATATTGTGCCGACTCGGTGTTGTTGGGAACAAATATAAAATAACTTACAGCTTTTCTGCGGGAATTCTAGCAATCAAATTCTAAGTTCACGCGTACTATGTCGCGGGTAACAGCTAGTATAAAATAAAGTTTGATGAACTACCTGATATAGCCTGGCGGTTAAGTTGACTTTAGATGGGAACCGATGTAAAATTTTTAAATTTTTATTGTTTTTTACAAATTAGCTCCTTAAGCCGTCTTACTTGACAATGACGTTCAACCTAAGTAACAACCGAGGTAATCTAATTACATCATTTAAAAATCGGATAATTTCTACTGAAATTAATTATAACTAATTGAAAAAATTTTCAGAGCCAGGGTGAAGGTAGATCGGTTGTTTTTTTGCCGTAAAAGGACTCAATGCATCTTTATAATTACAGGGATCCAAGCAAAAGAAAGGTTCTCAGGCCTATCGCATAATTAGTCGTGAATATATAATGGTTACTGATGCAATAATAATCGTTTCACAAGTGATTCTGCAATACTGGATTCCTATCCAGTAATGCCCTGAATAATGTGTTTCTATGATTGCAAAGGCTGTCAATTCATGGCAGTTGAATTAGGCTCTATTCCCTAGCAAAGTGATACCCTATACTGCCACGCCAATGACCCACTTAACTACCCTGTTCGACTGATAAATTACACTATAAGTACATTTCCAAGGAAATAAATTGGTTCTCAGACCATTTCACGTGCAATAAATGGCATCTTTTCTTGAAATAATCTGTTACTCCTTTTTGAAGATGTAAATAATAACGAAAGAAGTATCATACTTATTGTTCTTGAAAATTATTTGCCGTTCACAAGAGATAAAATGCTTTTCATTGAACTGAGATACATTGTGTCACATCAGTAAACTATATATTGTAAGATACATTAAATGAATAACTAAATATTTTTTATGCCACATCCTTTACCAGACTCATCGCTCATTATTAAATTCACAGAAGAAGTTATAACCTGCAGTTTTGTGTTGTGCATAACTTTCTATAGCGGCCACAACCACAGTTCTGTGTTAAATCTTTGACGGGCTGACAGTTTTGGTATGAAATGTTGCGAACCCCATTTAATTTTCTCGTAAACTGTTGTAATTGGAAATCAAGCCTCGGGGAATCAGAAAAGATCGTTAAAACGGAGAATATTAGGTTGCTGCCTGTCTGGCAGAGAATTCATAAGCCGGCCGTTCGCAGTTGTCAGTTCCTAACAGAGCAGAGCACGCGATTCTCTGCCACGCAGGCAGTCTAATGGAAACTAACGATGCAGATCCGAGCCAACTTCACGACTAGTTAGTTATTCTACTGCAGCTTATAAACTGTTTTTCCTTCAATCGAAATTAAATGTAACTTCCACAATCGGTATTGGTGTCTGATATTACACATCCAGCTACATATTCAGATGCGAGTGAACAACGTAATAATAGAGGTGAATCTCCGATGGGGTATTTGGAACATCAGTGTTGCTATTTGCATCAGAACCGTCTCTATTACTTAGCTGATGTTTCAATGTGCCACAAGTTGAAATAACGCTATATTTTACGTGTCATACGGTCTACTCCGTAATAAAGTTATTTTTTTTTTTTTCAAAGCTAAAATTGAAACGTGAGGTTAAAGCCTCATATTGATAAATTTTAATTGACTAAACTATTATTCGAGATATCTGTTTACAACGTATTTTAAAGATGTAATCTTACATAAACTTCGATAAATAAAATCATTCTCCTCATTTCTACGAAATTAAAAGATGGTTAACCAGAGGATAAAAGTTCATGTTTAGGTTAAAAGATATGGGTTCACGTGTAAAGGAAATTAACGAGACTGCTTTTCGACATGGCTTAAAAGCTTGAAATAATCCTTAAGTAACACTTCTGTATTTTATGACTCAAAATCACCTATTAATCTGTCTTTAGATGATAAAGAAGTAAGCATACCAGTGGTAAGAATACACTTAATTCAAAACCCTATGACAAAACTAATTCTGATATTATATTTGTGAATTATTGGCAGTCCTTAAATTAGACTCATTGATCCTCGCGGAAAGTTCAGAATTCGGCAGTAAAACAGAGTAATATATTCTGAGTCTCTGTGAATGACAGAAGGTTTAGAGGCTATGCTTAAAAAATTATTGCCCTCTTCCCATTGCCCTGAAATTATAACTGCATGACCTTTTGAAGGTTACAAAAACCATTACCATTTTATATTAGCAATACAAATTAGGAGAGAAGTACAATGTTATTTAGAAATCATTTTGTCAGATGAATCTGAGACTCAGAATGAATTTTCACGTTTCCGTTATCTGTCTCTTCCGCTAATGAATAACTAAGGTAAATGTCTTCCTAGAATTCGAAATTCCGAATAAATACTTAAACTTAAATATTGTTAGGCATGAACTGTATGTACGTCTGTACCAGGAACGGATAAATATAAATTAAAACTTGAATTTGGTGGCTACTGAAATAGCAAATGACGCGGTTATTAGCACAGTGTGATTGCGTGAAGCAACCAGCTATCATTTTTATTATCAGTGTGACAGTTACGGGTCGAAAAGAAGTTCATCTAAATGTAGGAATACACATTGCCATATGAGATTTGGGGAAATTTTAAATGCAGGTGGTAATGAATCTAATCACATCGTAAATGGCTATCAATAGAGAAAGCTAAGTAATATGACAAAAATGTAGTTAAGAATGAAGTGAAAATCGGAATAAATTGCTGATAAATTTGGCTTAATTATTCAAACGAAACTCAAAATACTGCACGTAATGTTGCTTCTAAATTCAGTATTTGTATTAGACCCGGGTATAGCAGAAATAAACCTAATAATTAAAAATACAGTCATTTTGTTGCCCGAGACTTTTGACGAAATTATCGAACAGACAGGGTTGCATATCACTCATATAAAGAAAGGAAGAGTACCATTTTAAAACTCGCTCTCTTAACTGATAAAATGTAGGTAAACTACACTCCTGGAAATTGAAATAAGAACACATTGATGCCGGTGTGTAAGACCCACCATACTTGCTCCGGACACTACGAGAGGGCTGTACAAGCAATGATCAAACGCACGGCACAGCGGACACACCAGGAACAGCAGTGTTGGCCGTCGAAGGGTGCTAGCTGCGCAGCGGTTGGGCACCTCCGCAGTCAGTGTCAGCCAGTTTGCCGTAGCATACGGAGCTCCATCTCAGTCTTTAACACTGGTTGCATGCCGCGACAGCGTGTACGTGAACCGTATGTGCAGTTGACGGACTTTGAGCTAGGGCGTATAGTGGGCATGCGGGAGGCCGGGTGGACGTACCGCTGAATTGCTCAACATGTGGGGCGCGAGGTCTCCACAGTACATCGATGTTGTCGCCAGTGGTCGGCGGAAGGTGCACGTGCCCGTCGACCTTGGTCCGGACAGCAGCGACGCACGGACGCACGCCAAGACCGTCGCATCCTACGCAGTGCCGTAGGGGACCGCACTGCCACTTCCCGGCAAATTAGGGACACTGTTGCTCCTGGGGTATCAGAGAGGACCATTCGCAACCGTCTCCATGAAGCTGGGCTACGGTCCCGCGCACCGTTAGGTCGTCTTCCGCTCACGCCCCAACATCGTGCAGCCCGCCTCCAGTGGTGTCGCGACAGGCGTGTATGGAGGGACGAATGTAGACGTGTCGTTTTCAGTGATGAGAGTCGCTTCTGCCTTGGTGCTAATGATGGCCGTATGCGTGTTTGGTGCCGTGCAGCTGAGCGCCACAATCAGGACTGCATACGACCGAGGCACACAGGGCCAACACCCGGCATCATGGTATTGGGAGCGATCTCCTACACTGGCCGTACACCTCTGGTGATCGTCGAGGGGACACTGAACAGTGCACGGTACATTCAAACCGTCATCGAACCCATCGTTCTACCATTCCTAGACTGGCAAGGGAACATGCTGTTCCAACAGGACAATGCACGTCCACATGTATCCCGTGCCACCCAACGTGCTCTAGAAGGTGTAAGTCAACTACCCTGGCCAGCGAGATCTCCGGATCTGTCCCCCATTGAGCATGTTTGGGACTGGATGAAACGTCGTCTCACGCGGTCTGCACGTCCAGCACGAACGCTGGTCCAGCTGAGGCGCCAGGTGGAAATGGCTTGGCATGCCGTTCCACAGGACTACATCCAGCACCTCTACGATCGTCTCCATGGGAGAATTGCATCCTGCATTGCTGCGAAAGGAGGATATACACGGTACTAGTGCCGACATTGTGCATGCTCTGTTGCCTGTGTCTATGTGCCTATGGTTCTGTCTGTGTGATCATGTGTTTTATCTGACCCCAGGAATGTGTATATAAAGTTTCCCATTCCTGGGACAATGAATTCACGGTGTTCTTATTTCAATTTCCAGGAGTGTATTTCGTATTGGAAATAAAAAAAATTAATGACCTCGCAAATGTTCAATATCTCCAAACCCAGAAAGTCTAAAATTAGTTTCACAGTAAGAAAAAATTTAATTTGTTCTTGGGATCCATGGATGTTAGTTCACTTCTTGATTAATTACAACTGAAAATAATAATCCGAAAGAAATGCCAGAGAGATAAGCATTTTGTCTTTTTCTTTCATGTCCACATTTTACACATATGGAATAGTTGCAAACAGAGGCCTGAAACTGATTCATCCCAAAATACTGTCTTCACCACACTCTTCTTACTTTCATAATTTTGATACTTACAATAATTCCGGCCATTAGATGGCGACTACTACTTTTCAATTCTAATGTCGTTCCGAAGCAGATACATAGGACCTATGCAATAAGGTTTTGTTTTTTTTTCCCTCTATCAAGGAATATGTAAGTTTTATAAAGATAATGGCATGGATATAAGACATTGTATAATGGCAAATAAAGTTTATTTTTAAATATATAAAACATAATAATTCGGATTTGAAGACCTTCTGAGTACACAAATACGAGTATTCTCGTACAACATTAAAAAGTTTCAAGCATTTTTTATGGATGTATTCGCCATTTGTGGAGTAACTTGTTAAGAGGTAAAATGAATATTGCAGTAAAAACATTCTTCAGTTTCAATCTTATATAATTTATTTATTTTTAAATTGGAAATAGAAGAAATTTTTCCGTCACTATAAATGAAAATATAAAATTCAGTTCAGAGATAAAATTTTAACCATTCAAAATCGGTATTTTTAGTGCATATAAGAGGTCAGGAATAATGTTTTACTGATGATTGTATAAGATTCAGTCACAGCATTTTGTTCACTACTCAGTACGCCAAAATTACGGTACTGTGCGCTGTTGGTGCTATACGTTTCTGTGTGTGTAATATGCGGAGCTCCCCACATACGTCGTTACTGCAAATCAATCCCTGGGTGTGTTCCGGGCAATTTCATTATTCGGGTGAAAAATGGATTAGGTGAAGAATTGTCCTAAGTTTGAATGCACGCCGCTGATTTGTTACTTTAATTGAACATGTTCAATTTACAGGCCGCAACCGCTGCCTTTAGTTACATCGCGCATTAATCATCAATCACTTGCTAATTATTCAGCCGTCACGTGCTAGCGGTCGGCTTGTGGTGCGCTACGAAACCTGTTACCGGCTGCGTGGGAGGAGGGGAGGGAACTGCTTTTAATTAAAATCCATTGTGTATTTATTATGTGAATATTATATCAAAAATTTATGAAGTGCAGATGCAGAGAAAGTAAACTGAAATTAAAAATTATCATCAACCGTTGGACAGGTAATGCATTTAATGAAATGAAAAGTGCATCTGGGAGACCAAAATAAAACTAATAATGGTCACTGTCAAAGCGGCAATGGACAGCGAGAGGTCAGTAAAATCCGAAAGTCTCGAGTGAAAGACCGCTATGACGGTTATAACGGCCAGCACCTAATGTTTACGTTTTCATCATTAGTAGGATCAAGGATTAGGCCATGCAGCCAATTCTTTTCAAGCAGAAAATGGTGAGATCCTTCCTCAGTATATTTTCAGTCCATTTCTTTTCTCATTCATCTATCCTGTGGCGAGTGTTGTTATTGGTCTATAATATCTTCATTTACAATAATTCCTTCTTTAATATGGAAAATGAAAAGACTTTTCACCGTCTGTTTTCTGTGTTTCATCTCGCAGTTTAGATGACGCGAAGAAATGTGGGGGTGCTACTGCTTTTTATTTTGATTGCTATACGATTAAATGAACACAACGTAATTTTAACTGTTATTTTGCTTAATATATCTTTATCTCCTTTGTATGTTACATCGAATCCTAAATATAATTGCTATGTAAATCACTTCTCTGTAACAATTTTTGATATAATTTTTAACTTACCATCTGTCTTGCATATTACAAGCGTGTCAACTGTAGTCAGTAATTTCTTGATGTTTCACATTTTGTGTTCAGTAATCAATAAATTTCAACACTTTTTCCAGTAAAACAATGGTGTTCGGTTTTATCTTCCCTGATAGTCAAATATTAAAAATTCAGTGAAATTTATTTCACTCCATTGAATCAGAGACTAATGTCAAGAATTTAATTTTTGGCTGGAAAGCAGTCTATCTTTGATTACAATATTACATAAACATCTCGTTTTGAAATTTTTTCTTGTGATTTAATACTCGTTAAATGCAGCAGACAGATTTTTATTTAATTATTATGTCCTCTTGCTCATTCGTATAAACTAATTATATTGCTAATGCTTCTGTTCCCCATTTCCGTATTAAAATCCCATCCGAAGATGACTTAATAATTCTGCTAGTTTCATTTACAATTTGTAAAATGTTTGAGTATTATCTTTCAGTAATGGTACTAAGACGTTTGTACTATACATCAGGCTCTAGTGACTTAAGTTCATGTTATTAATGAGAGCATTTTATTCATTCGAAAGTGTTTCGCGGAGTTCAAAGTAACGGGCAACAGAAAACAACACAACAGTTAATTCAAATTATCCATATACCATATTCACCGTATTCGGACCATCGACTGCGTTACCGTTGTAGGAGTCTTACAAGATGAAGATAGCACCACACTCAACAACGAATAACAGGCCGAGGGCAAAAATAAAGAATTTTTACTAACATTATAAGTATATTAATGACAGTAGAGAGCAGATGAGATACGGAAAGGTACAGCAGGCATTTTGTCTTGGTTAGAAGAAAGTTTTCAACTAAAACTTCTATCACATAGGTGAACTTGAAGTACAGTAACTTTTCGATTCTAGACCAGACTTACCGGTAGTTGAAGCAGACTACAGAGATCCACGTTTACAATATCTTTATAATATCGACCCTGCTCCATGGTTTCGAGACTTGAGCTGCCTACAGAAATCACTTAAAGTGTCTGGAGACGTACCAACAATTCTGTCTGAGGAGAATACTTAAGATAAAATGGCAAGGCCGTCGATCAAACGTCAGATATTAGACGAAGCGAATATTACAAGCATTGAGTAATTGGTAATAGAGAACCAGCTTTGATTGGTTGGACATGTCATCCGAATGCCGATTACACGACTTCTAAGACCAATAATGTTTTCACAAGTATCTAGTGTCAGCAAAGGTATATAACAGCTTACAGTTCTAAAAGTGCATTTACGCCTTCTTGTTCCTACAGTTTTAATGTTAATCGGCACTTGTGCTTTCAAGATCAATGTTCCATCTCAATATTAAGTAACATAATATGAGTTAATTCAAATAGAACTTGTTCGCATCGTAAGCCCGTCACTTACCCTTGGAAAAAGAAAGTTTATAAAATACTTAACGGCTATTTGGCCAAGCATGGAACGCCGATTCTTAGATGTTATGTTGGAGGAAAATATAATTCAGTTTAGGTAATAAATAAAGTGCTAAAAATTAATTTTAAATAACTAATCAAAATTCAGTTATAAATTAGTAAACAGTAAAATAACACCGCGATCAGTTCTAAACATATAGGGATTTATTTTCTTTTTTGCTTATGGCTTTACGCCTCGCCTTGCCGACGTCGAGGACGAGGGAGAGAACGGGAAGTAATTTTGACATAGCCTATTGAGAAACCATCCCGAGATTAGCCTGGAGTGATTTCGGGAAACAATGGAAAACCGAAATCTAGATGACCGAACGGGGACTCAAACCCGCGTCCTCCCTAATATGAAGTCAGAACGTTATAGCTCACCCTCCACACTAAGTCTCGTAATTTTTGTTTTTTTAAATGATAAATTTCATTAGTGTCGGACAATTTGTCTCTCTTACCCGTAGATGGAATCGCTGTCATCGATAATACTTTAGCTAAGTAATAGTGGTCCGTGAAACTGTTAATATTTTCACAATTCTCTCCCACGCACAGATTAGCTTTGGAGTTGATTTTTCAGATAAAAAACGAATTTATTAATCCACCTCATAGAGTTAATTACGAAATGTGCTAATGTCATGTTTCCGCATTAGGATGAGCATCTGATGTGAGAATGGAATACATTATGTATTTGATTAACGATTTGTTGGAACACTGAAAATTTTTATGCATTTCGTGTCTCAAATAATATATTCATTTCTTCTCAAACGCGAAGAAAGTCATAAACGGATAGTGTACCTTTTGATGTGGCAAGTTAACAGTAATTAAGGATATTGTTTGCATTCGTTTGGAAACTACTGCAAAGAAAAGAGGAGAAAGAGCTGTTTTAATTTTGGGACAAATTTATGAAAAAAATTAACTGTATTGTAAATATAATCCCTGACCGTCGTCCTCAAATAAGCTAAATACCTCTTGATTCCTGAAAGAAAGAGGTTCGCGAAGCCCGAAGATAAGTGGGAACGTGGCTGAACGCTCACGCAGATGTGGTTTGTTTAACGAAGTTGGGCACCGCTCTTAATTGGCAAACATCGATTTTTCTCGAACTCATGCACTGGTTCTCATGAATATTAGAAAAGGCTGCGGATATTGTGCTGTGCCACAGCGAAAAGCTGTAACCAAGTAACAGGGATAAAAAGTTAGATGGAAAAGAAAACAGTGCAGGTTATCTAAGTATTCAAGACCAGCGGGGATATGAGGAAAAGGCAAAAAGGCAACGTCAATATTTGTGACAACGCAAATGGTTGCACAAAACATCAGGGAAAAGGCGACAATACAAAAAAAACAATAATTACAGTAATGAATAGACGCAACAGTTGGTAAATGACTTCCAGATAACAGAAACGCTATAGTATAGTGTTTTCCCAATTTCCCTCTAAAAAATTTTCAAACACCTTTCACATTCCCATTCAGAATCTAGTAAACATTACACTCTACTAATAGTAACTTCTTCTGCGTCACACAACTATTTTTTCCTGTACATCATTGTTATTCGACTCTATATTTCAAAAGAAAAAGGAAAAAAAAAAACTTAAAAAAGCAAAAGGAAAAAATACTTGTTTTTATTCTTCTTTCGGACGTCTACATTTTCTAAAACTGGTAATAAACATAAATTCTATTAGTTTCTTTAATAAAAATTAATAACGTTGAAGATGTTTCTTAGTTTACCTCAAAATGAGAATTGTATTTAAGTTTCAGTTGACACAAACGAGCAAATATTGTGCTGTACGTTAAAACTACGGAACACTTAATAATTCTCATTATTTGTTACATTGAGATTAGTAAACAGGTGAAACAATATGAATATTACAATCAGAGAAACAGATTATTTTATTTACACCACTGCAGAATTTCTTGTAATTCGTGTAAGTTAACAGTGAGTAACTGAACACATCAAAAACAATAAATACGATTAATTATCGTAGCGTAATTTGAATTGCGATCTGCCGGTGGGGCTGGTCGAGTTAAATCGCTATAACAATGGATCGGAGAGGTACAACACGTCCAGGTTCAAACCCCGGACCTCACGTAGCGGCTCGCTTGTTGTGGTTTGTTTATTATGCTAAGGACAGTATTTGAATGTATTGCTTCCATGGTAGCTCTCGTTATAATAATGATAATGAAGCGGTAATGTATTATAGTCAAGTAAGACCTGAAACTGTTGAATGTTATTACAGTTGTTTCATTAGGGAAATTAATTACATACGCCTAAACGAAGTGGCTTTAAAAGTACAAGGATATATCTCCCTATAATTTTTGGGGGGAGGGGAGAGGTTTCTTTACAGCTAGTCGACGATGAGATCAATAGCTGCAAGAGATGTGTGGCCAGGAAATGGAAAGGAAATCTCCCACGTTCATTATGAACGATCCATCCATGATTTCAGGAAGCCGTACGCACGTACATTCGAATTGCTGTCACGAGCATTACTACTCACTCACCAGTCTTGGTTAGCTATGCGAACCTATCTTCAGATTCAGTTTAGTAACAAAACATCACTGGCGTTCCTGTAGGAAATCATAACAGATGACTGAAAGTGGAGTGTGAATTGTAAAAATTGTGTGCAGCATTTGAAGGCTTTATGTATGTTTTACTAATATACATTCGAAGTGACATATCGTACTAGGTTAAAGGAGCTTATGTCTCAGCGCGAATGACTTAAGTAAATATAAATAGGATAAACAGTAAATAGTTCGAGAGAAGGTACTGCAATAACTATGGTATTCGATTCTTTGGTCGAATTTATTCAAGTGCATTACTTGAAAACGTACTTTAGAAATAAAGGGTTCATTAGTAAAATATTACATTTTATTTGACTTAAAAAAATCTGACTGAATGTTCTACGTTTACTTTTATTTCTCAAAACTAACAATGTCGAAAATAAACGTACAAGTGAACTATACGTAACATAGCTTTCACAATGAGCAACAACAATTTCAGGGCATTCCGGGTTTGTTCGGAGGACGGTTCCAATTTTAATTCTCTGATACGAATTATCAGTAAGTTTTTATTTTATTTTCCTGTATATTTTAACGTTATGTAATTTAGAGAAACTAGGAAACAACGCAGCCAATTGTTGGGAAAGCTAAGTGATACTGAGCATTAATAAGAAAGAAAATAATCTACATAAATATTATCCTAACCTACTGAAAATATAATTTAATATTCTAAAATTAAGAACTAAGCAAAGCAAACATTCATAAAGTTACAAAAAGAAAAAAAAAATTAGACGTTAAGCTGATAGACTAGATAAATGTTATCATCATTCAGCATATAATGATAGCTTATGACATGGGTTAGTATACAGAATACTCGATATATTACAATGTCCCGATGATACAGAACCCAATACCGTAAGTAAAAAAACGAAATACTGCATGTTTTACCTAGGTTGGAAGCTAGCCACCTTGATTTATCATGTCTACAGTGGATCACTATCGAATGATTAACCTACACTGAATTAACTGCATGTTATAAAAATAATAAGAACTACTTGAAATATAACCTTCTTTGGTTAAATAGATGATAATGAATAAATTATTGTTTATGCAAACAATTACGTCTTAGCCACACGTTCTGGGTGTCAGTACAATAGATCATTTTGGGTTTCTAAGGAAATATTATGATTAATAACAGCAATGCTTCAATAGTTGTGACACAATGAAACAAAACTTTTTTTTCTGTATAACATTATTTTAACAAGGAAAGGGTGAGGTGATCGAGGTCGATCACTTGACTAAAACTCTATTAATTCTCAAGTCGGTATCTAGGGCGGGCAAGCATGAAATAGTTAAGCAATAGCAGAATGCTACGACCTGTAGAGGCAGCACGCCAAACAGCAAGTCTCAAGTCGATAGATGCCAAGCGCCGTTTAGTAATGCAAGCTAGTAAGGTGACTTCATACAGCAGGCTAGTGACGAGTATTACCCTCTCCACACGGTGGTAATAGGAACAGGAGATTCTATTTAAACCCTGGGGGCAGCTGTCTCTCTGGCTGTTCCAACGTACCCCATCGACGCGGGCGCCGGGAGGTGTTGGCACCGGTGGCGCCAGGCGGCGGTCGCAGAATAGAAGATGATGCCAGGCGTCTAATACAAAGGTGGGCTCTACTGGATATGGTTAGTCAGAGGGACAATCAGATGGTCTTAGTCCTGTGGGCCTAGTCCAACAGGGAGATTATGTGATTTCATTTAATTTGGGCTGCAAGGCGCCCATCAGTTACATGCTCGCCTAGTCCTTGGCGCTATCTATAATGTTTTGTTACAAAGACAATTAAACAATGTAAATATTCACGTATGTGTTCAGTCATTTTTCATTCAAATAAATGTGTAAATATCAGCCATTCCTCTAATAATAACTGAATGTGCTGAGCCATATAACCTGTTAGGTGATGCAGTAGGGACCTATGATGAATATTCATATCAGAACCAGGGTCGACTTTTGTGTTCGACCCTTATCCATGGCTCCAGTAGAAGTTTACCCTGTCCACTCTTGTGGATTAGCTGACAGGGTCAGTACAAGGGTGGCTAACGGTATCATCCCAGAGATTGAAAAGCCCATGAATTTACAATACAAATATTGACAACCTTATTTTCTTTTTAAAAAATCAAATTAAATGAATTTTATTTCTTTCAACATAACAAATGACTTACATGATAGAGATTACTCATTGTTTACAGCAAATGATTTTATAAATTTATGTTTGGTCTAGCTCAGTGGAGGGTAAGAAATATCTCACAGGCGTTACTGGGCGTTTGAAAACTGAGTTTTGGTGTTAAATTGATTAGGCACGAACTATGTTCCGTTACCGTTCGTAGGTAGAAACCGTGCACAGTGCCGTGACGTAACGGCAAATTGCCATTCGTGATCTCTGCTGGGCGAGATATTCGAATTGGTGTCATGCATACAGCTTCACCCATGACACCTGGCTTTGAATGCCTGCTGGGAAGGACGGTAGAGCAACTATCGGCAGTCAGGAAGGTGATCACCCAGGTGCTGGCAAACTCCCAAGCACCGGTCAGCAGATTCCAGTCGAAAACCAAAAATTGAATAAAGCTCCCCACGTCTCTCCATTCCCTCATCAATCCGAGCCAATCCAATCACTTCTCTCCTGCAACCTAACTTCGAAGTTGATAGGAATAGTTTAGCCATTCCGTTGTCTTACGAGTATTTGCTATTCTGTTTTCACTTCTCCACACAGCAGGTATATTCCTTTCATTCGTTGCTGCTGTTTCCCACCATATTCTGTCATACGTCACTATAACTTTCCGAACATCTGAAAAATACCCAAATTCGTTAGGAAGTGTCAATAAATTGTATTTAGGGTCTCTTGTTTTTCATTCAAGAATAACCTTGGCTTTCAAAGGCTTAACAGTATAAGTGTTTCCCCGATAATTCTCCTAATACACCTGAATTCTGTCCTCCGGCAGTCCAGGTAAGAGGCTGCGTGTTGCTATGGCCACTGTAACGTTCTTGGGGTTTCTGCAAGTGCGAATAACGTGCATATAGTGTCGTGGGTTCGCGTATTCTAAGGTATAGGGTATAGATTTGAAGCCTTTATTCAAACTCATCGTAGTTCCGATTCACATCCAGTTGTACCAGCGAGCCAGATCTCACGCTGCGGCAATGTTATCTTTTGTAACAAAGCACGTAGGTCTCAGGTTGAGCACGTAGCAAGTCTCTGCTATCCACGCCTGTAACTCAGTACATAGCTTACAACCGCGCTATGCCAGTTTCTTATCGCAGGCTACGCCTCACTGAAATTTCAGCAGACTGTATACGGCAGCAGTTTCCCGACTGTGTGGGAGTGCTTACTAGAGGGAACCCACAGCATATAGAATAGCTTTGCGAAGCTTATGTCAGCCTGGAAACCACCACACTAAGCAGTCCCCACTCCTCACACTAAAACTCCGCCCTGACCATCTCCACTTAGTCCTAGTGAGCCAATTAACATCACCTTTTATCCCCACCAGAATCCCTAATGAGTTTTCCTGTAGTCTGAGAGCCACTGCTCTAGTCAGTCCATAATCCACCACGGAATCGAGGGTCCATCTTCCATCATCCATGGACGCACCGTTCAACACCATCACCTAACAGGTACTTAGAGCTTGCTTGATCCACTGATTGCGTGTTCGTCTTCATAACAGTATGTCCACCGCTAGATAGGAATCTAATGCATTCGCCGACAGTCACTCATTTCGATAGGGTTTAATGTGCCTTGCCCTGTAATCAGTCTACCAATGAAATATAGTAGTAGGGAAATAAGGGGGGAGTGAGCTCGTACCCCGGACCAAAACACCCAATGTATTTCTTATGGGAGGGGGAGTGAGCTCAGGACCACCCACGTCGCGCAGGTGTTCGCCTGGCCACGTGCCCACCATAAATCATCAACACCTGTCATCAAGCTGTCAAGAAGGCCACGTGCCACGTTGTTACGGGTCATAAATTGTATGCTAATGTGAATAATATGCTAATGAGGCTACGCGGCACTTCTTAACCTGAGTTACGGGTCATAAATCGTACTCTAATGTGAATAATATGCTAATGAGGCTACGCGGCACTTCTTAACCTGAGTTACGGGTCATAAATCGTATTCTAATGAGTGTCGTGTGACCAAATCGTCTAAATGGCTTTATTATTTATTTTTTAAACCTCAATTACGGTACAATATTCACTTTAGTATTACATTCTTGTGGTGTGACGTATCGAAGGCGGGCCGGCGCCAACTTGTGGTCAGTTTGTGGTCATTCCCGCCACCCTCCCCCTCCCCCTCCCCGCCGCGCACGTGCCGCGCAGGTGTTCGCCTCAGATCATAAATGGGAATAATATGCTAATGAGGCTACGCGGCGGGGTCGTCGCGGGGATTACGTAATATTTCCGGCAGTGCAAGACCCTACCCTGGGGGCACAAATCTGTACCTAGGTTAATGTGTATGAATGTTTTGCAAATAGTGTTTGTGTGTGAAGAGGAAATATACCGTTTAACTGTGTATCTAGTTGGTAAATATATACAGTGCACTGCTTAGGTTGCTGCAAAAACATGTATACCAGTATAGTTCAAATAAAATTTCAATGCTGTACATATTTTAAAAAAAAATTTATGGAAAGTTAAAATTTATTCACAAATTCGCCTATTCCTCTAGGCAGGTGGTCGTGGGTTCAAAGTTCTAAAACATATAAATTAAGATTTAATCTTTAAATAGTGTTACGACATATCAATTTACAAGTAATTTTTCTACCAAGTGCAGAGAAATTTATTCTATGAGAATCTGTCGAGCCGTTACCGAGATACTAGTTTTAACGTTATATGATGTTGAATAAGCCGCCCGCCCGCTGACTTGAATGAATTTCATATACCCCGCAGCCGGCAGGCCACCCCAACCCTACCTGGAGCCGCAATGTGTTATACTGTTTGGGCACGCACGAAAAAAAAAAAATCCCATCGACCGCCATTAATTTCTTTGTCCGCCCATCTGTTTTGAGAGGTGTCCTCCTAACAAAACGTTCTTAGGTGCCGCCACCCCTTCATGATATAATAATTGTAGATTGCACTTGAATTCAGAGTACAGATACATTATTTTTTTAATCGTTGAATACGAAATAACGAAATCCTTGATAATTTCCAACATGAATACGACAAAAACATTCTGAAAGCTGTGAACATTTCAACGATTGGGCAAATAAATCTGGTATTTCAGATAGTGTACTAAGTACCTACGTTATATTCCCAAACATCGCCACAGTATGTGTGGAGTAAGAACAAACGACATTATTGATACTGGCTGGTACTGTGAGTAAGCATTCAGCCACGGCCTTTTGAAGGAATCATCCCGGTATTCTCCTGGAGTAATTTCGGAAACCATGGAAAACCGAAATCCGTATAGCCGGAAGAGGATTCGAATCTTGCGTCCTCCCGAATGAGAGGCCAGAGCGTTACCTCTCACCCACCACGCTCTGTCACAGAATTCTCACATTTACTCAATAAAGAGGGCGACGGCTGCAGAAAAACCTAATTAACCCACAGAAAGACTTGGGATATCACCATCGAAGGGGTCAGAACCGGGAAAAAGCGTTAATAAGCTGACTCTGTCGAAATGAATTTGCTTCTCCCTGCCATGTGTGCTCCATTTCTCTTTTCTTTATGGGCATGAAAGCTGTACCGAGAGAAAAGAATTGAAGCTTTCGAAATGTATTTGTATCGTCGTCTCTTACACATATCTTGGGGTGCTGAAAATCTCAAACGAAGAAGTACTTCATAGGATAGAGAAACAGAAAGAACCGCTCCCCTATGTGGACCGCTACATACAGGCAGGAAAATACTTTCATCACTAAAGACAAAAAAAAAGCTTCGTTCTATAGCGCCTTAAGCTTTGAGTTACAAACGACATTATTGATACTGGCTGGTACTGTGAGTAAGCATTCAGCCACGGCCTTTTGAAGGAATCATCCCGGTATTCTCCTGGAGTAATTTCGGAAACCATGGAAAACCGAAATCCGTATAGCCGGAAGAGGATTCGAATCTTGCGTCCTCCCGAATGAGAGGCCAGAGCGTTACCTCTCACCCACCACGCTCTGTCACAGAATTCTCACATTTACTCAATAAAGAGGGCGACGGCTGCAGAAAAACCTAATTAACCCACAGAAAGACTTGGGATATCAGCATCGAAGGGGTCAGAACCGGGAAAAAGCGTTAATAAGCTGACTCTGTCGAAATGAATTTGCTTCTCCCTGCCATGTGTGCTCCATTTCTTTTTCTTTATGGGCATGAAAGCTGTACCGAGAGAAAAGAATTGAAGCTTTCGAAATGTATTTGTATCGTCGTCTCTTACACATATCTTGGGGTGCTGAAAATCTCAAACGAAGAAGTACTTCATAGGATAGAGAAACAGAAAGAACCGCTCCCCTATGTGGACCGCTACATACAGGCAGGAAAATACTTTCATCACTAAAGACAAAAAAAGCTTCGTTCTATAGCGCCTTAAGCTTTGAGTTGTTAAATTCCTATCTGTTGAAATCCCATTACATCTCAAGTACAGAAACAGATCATAGCATACTTCTGAGAAACAATTTAGTCCAGCACAAGTCCAAGAACAAGGTTTTAGTCTTCTCTAAGAGAAAATTCCAGATAACCCTATCAATAACAGTCAATAAGACCAAGCAAGTGTGCACATTAAAATATTCAGGCACTGTGGTGGACGAGCAGGGTGACTGCAAGAAAGAAATCAAAGAGTTGTACAGTGAAAGTTAACTCACTAAGAGGAGAAACTTTTTTTTTATGATTAATAGGGAATAAAGTCTTCGAACTGCCAACATTTTTTTCTTGAAATTACGATTTGCACGCTCGATATTTGCTATATTTTCGACACACATGCCAGTAGGTAGTAATTGATCAATAATGGTTTGCTCTCGTGCTATGTAGTAGTGTGTCTACATGCACCTTAAGGAGTTGTGTGTGTAGTATCTACAATGTTTTTTTGACGAAAAGTGGGACTGGGGATAAGGAACGGTAAGGAATTCGGCCATGGCCTTTTGAAGGAAGCATCCAGGCATTTGCCCGGAGTGATTAGGGGAAACGATGGAAAACCCAAATCTGGATGCCCGGACGGGGATTCGAACCCGCGTCCTCCCGAATGCCAGACCAGAGTTCAGAATGTTCGGCTCACCATGATGACTTAGTTTCTACCCCGGCTATTGCTATCTGTAGGTTTGAAGGAGTTGTGTGCTAAACTCCTAGCAGCTTTACAGAGTGGCGAGACTTCAACCTTATCGTATTACATTGCCTAGGAGGAACGATTATTCCCCGACTTTTATGGAGGCCTGGAGCAGCTGACTTGTTTCTCGTAAATTTTCAATCTCTTCACGCGGTTCCATGCTATTAATAGCACTCTGCAGTCGATAATAAAGCGTTATACTTTGCCCATGTATGTTTAATTGCAAATAATTGATAATTTATTGCTGTATGATGCAACCTTTCCATCATGATAGGGTGCGCATGGGATTGAAACAACAAATATGAGCATCATAGCACTGAATGTATTCGATCCAAGGTGATGATTTTTTTATTCATAGCCAATTCATTCCCCCTGCATGCTGCATCTAGTGGATTGACCCCCGTCTGGCCGAGTTTCAGACGTTTTTCCAGTTTCGTCTCGGGTCCACAGAACTGGTAAGTTGGAATGTGTGCCTCAAATGGCATTTTATCGATGGGCTTGTTTAAGAAGCCACGTTCCTTCACCTTCCGTGTACCTGCACAGCCCCTCCAACACACACATCACATTACCGTCAAGGGTTGCAAAGGATGAAAACTACAGATGTTATCGATCAAAGGGCAAAGGTTAGGAAAACCATGTCATGAGTATTCACAACGCATACAATCTTCCAATCATGATAGGGTGCAAAGGATGAAAGCAAAATATGTGTGCATCACAGAAATCAATGTATTCGATCAAAGGTGCTGACATAACGTAAGCTAACACGTAACATGCTGGCCCGCCTAACCGCATAGACACATAGAGCATCATAGTACACTAAGATACATAAAAATATACATAGAAATATTCTGGCCTCATTCTGGCTCTAAGGACCTCGACATACACGGGCTTTAACCCGTAGAAAAAAAAAAATAAAGAAAGAAAAAGCAAAAAAAGGATTACGTATTTGATTTTTCGGGTTTTGGCCTCACTAAAATTAGCAGGGATCGAGAAGGACATACAAAATTTTTCCCCAGCTGCACTTGTCGTGCAAGTACAGACGCATATGTTTCCTCAGGTGTTACGGTTGTTGAAACACATGCGTGTATCCGTTGCAGAGAATTAATGTCCGTTGTCAGATCGACGCTTGTTTGCAACGATGTTACAAAACACAGGTGCTACGAGTTCTGTTTTTCCAGCGTCCCACGAAGATACTGACTGCAAGTCACATATCGTTACATGCACGAAGGTTTCCTGATATTCTAATTTAACCAATGTGTTTTGTAGTAGACGTGCTGTACTTTTCTGCGACTATATTAACTATTTATAATAAAACCTCGTAGTAGTAGCATGTTGAGCAGCGGGGATGAACGAAATTTTCACTGTTCTTTTTTTTTTTTACTTATGGCCTTACCTTTTTGACGGGAGTGATTTGGGGGAACGATGGAAAACCCAAATCTGGATGCCCGAAGGGGGATTCGAACCCTCGTCCTCCCGAATGCGAGGCCAGAACGTTAGCCATTCACCCACCACGCTCGGTCACTGTTCGTGGCTTGGCAAGCATGGTTGTGCACGATTCCGAATCACCAGACTGTCTATGAAAAACCTGATTTAAATCCCATAGCTCTATGCAATGAATGTGAGGTTCTGATACAACACATTTGTTGATTACTCATCCGTCGGGTGGGCACATTACGCTTGGCGGCCCTCTCGTTTCTTTTGTAAGACTTTATGAAGTTTATTCATCAATGAAATGGGCCAAAGAAAAGCGTGATATCTGTGTAAATTGAGTGTTCGGCTGATAAGGCAGTCTCCAGGAAGAAGAAGAAGAAGAAGAAGAAGAAGAAAAAAAAGGATGACAACTGGAGAGACGTGTGCATCACAGACTTCAATGTTATCAATTGCCTAACCATCAGTAGACATACAAGCCGGCATAACTTACATTATGTTATGGTAAGTTAAGGTCAGCTGCGCTGGATAAAATGTTGCATTGTGTTAACAAGCGAGCTTGGTGTACAGTCAATTGCTCTGTTTGGCCAAAGTCGCAAGTGCTGTACCAATTCTATCATGTTAGGAAATCTATGTGATACATATTCTCCGCACATGCAACCTTTCCATCATGATAGGGTGCGCATGGGATTGAAACAACAAATATGAGCATCATAGCACTGAATGTATTCGATCCAAGGTGATGATTTTTTTATTCATAGCCAATTCATTCTCCCTGCATGCTGCATCTAGTGGATTGATCCCCGTCTGGCCGAGTTTCAGACGTTTTTCCAGTTTCGTCTCGGGTCCACAGAACTGGTAAGTTGGAATGTGCGCCTCAAATGGCATTTTATCGATGAGCTTGTTTAAGAAGCCACGTTCCTTCACCTTCAGCGTACCTGCACAGTCCCTCCAACACACACACCACATTACCGTCAGGGGGTGCAAAGGATGTAAACTACAGATGTTATCGATCAAAGGGGCATAGGTTAGGAAAACCATGTCATGAGTATTCACAACGCATACAATCTTCCAATCATGATAGGGTGAGCAAAGGATGAAAGCAAAATATGTGTGCATCACAGAACTCAATGTATTCGATCAAAGGTGCTGACATAACGTATCAGACACATTAACAAACACACACACAAATCATAACAAAAACCACTATCATGAAGGTGGAATAAGTTAGCGTAAGTTCAGGTTAATTCTTATTTTCCATAAATTCGGAGTATATGTGAAGCGATAACCTTATATATATATATATATATATATATATATATATATATATATATAATGAGGGTGGGATGCACTTAAGAAACCATGACACCCTTGCACTAATTGCAAAGTCGGGGAATAATCGTTCCTCCTAGGCAATGTAATACGATAAGGTTGAAGTCTCGCCACTCTGTAAAGCTGCTAGGAGTTTAGCACACAACTCCTTCAAACCTACAGATAGCAATAGCCGGGGTAGAAACTAAGTCATCATGGTGAGCCGAACATTCTGAACTCTGGTCTGGCATTCGGGAGGACGCGGGTTCGAATCCCCGTCCGGGCATCCAGATTTGGGTTTTCCATCGTTTCCCCTAATCACTCCGGGCAAATGCCTGGATGCTTCCTTCAAAAGGCCATGGCCGAATTCCTTACCGTTCCTTATCCCCAGTCCCACTTTTCGCCAAAAAAACATTGTAGATACTACACACACAACTCCTTAAGGTGCATGTAGACACACTACTACATAGCACGAGAGCAAACCATTATTGATCAATTACTACCTACTGGCATGTGTGTCGAAAATATAGCAAATATCGAGCGTGCAAATCGTAATTTCAAGAAAAAATGTTGGCAGTTCGAAGACTTTATTCCCATTAATCATAAAAAAAAAAGTTTCTCCTCTTAGTGAGTTAACTTTCACTGTACAACTCTTTGATTTCTTTCTTGCAGTCACCCTGCTCGTCCACCACAGTGCCTGAATATTTTAATGTGCACACTTGCTTGGTCTTATTGACCGTTATTGATAGGGTTATCTGGAATTTTCTCTTAGAGAAGACTAAAACCTTGTTCTTGGACTTGTGCTGGACTAAATTGTTTCTCAGAAGTATGCTATGATCTGTTTCTGTACTTGAGATGTAATGGGATTTCAACAGATAGGAATTTAACAACTCAAAGCTTAAGGCGCTATAGAACGAAGCTTTTTTTTGTCTTTAGTGATGAAAGTATTTTCCTGCCTGTATGTAGCGGTCCACATAGGGGAGCGGTTCTTTCTGTTTCTCTATCCTATGAAGTACTTCTTCGTTTGAGATTTTCAGCACCCCAAGATATGTGTAAGAGACGACGATACAAATACATTTCGAAAGCTTCAATTCTTTTCTCTCGGTACAGCTTTCATGCCCATAAAGAAAGAGAAATGGAGCACACATGGCAGGGAGAAGCAAATTCATTTCGACAGAGTCAGCTTATTAACGCTTTTTCCCGGTTCTGACCCCTTCGATGCTGATATCCCAAGTCTTTCTGTGGGTTAATTAGGTTTTTCTGCAGCCGTCGCCCTCTTTATTGAGTAAATGTGAGAATTCTGTGACAGAGCGTGGTGGGTGAGAGGTAACGCTCTGGCCTCTCATTCGGGAGGACGCAAGATTCGAATCCTCTTCCGGCTATACGGATTTCGGTTTTCCATGGTTTCCGAAATTACTCCAGGAGAATACCGGGATGATTCCTTCAAAAGGCCGTGGCTGAATGCTTACTCACAGTACCAGCCAGTATCAATAATGTCGTTTGTTCTTACTCCACACATACTGTGGCGATGTTTGGGAATATAACGTAGGTACTTAGTACACTATCTGAAATACCAGATTTATTTGCCCAATCGTTGAAATGTTCACAGCTTTCAGAATGTTTTTGTCGTATTCATGTTGGAAATTATCAAGGATTTCGTTATTTCGTATTCAACGATTAAAAAAATAATGTATCTGTACTCTGAATTCAAGTGCAATCTACAATTATTATATCATGAAGGGGTGGCGGCACCTAAGAACGTTTTGTTAGGAGGACACCTCTCAAAACAGATGGGCGGACAAAGAAATTAATGGCGGTCGATGGGATTTTTTTTTTCGTGCGGGCCCAAACAGTATAACACATTGCGGCTCCAGGTAGGGTTGGGGTGGCCTGCCGGCTGCGGGGTATATGAAATTCATTCAAGTCAGCGGGCGGGCGGCTTATTCAACATCATATAACGTTAAAACTAGTATCTCGGAACGGCTCGACAGATTCTCATAGAATAAATTTCTCTGCACTTGGTAGAAAAATTACTTGTAAATTGATATGTCGTAACACTATTTAAAGATTAAATCTTAATTTATATGTTTTAGAACTTTGAACCCACGACCACCTGCCTAAGAGGAATAGGCGAATTTGTGAATAAATTTTAACTTTCCATAATTTTTTTAAAAATATGTACAGCATTGAAATATTTGAACTATACTGGTATACATGTTTTTGCAGCAACCTAAGCAGTGCACTGTATATATTTACCAACTAGATACACAGATAAACGGTATATTTCCTCTTCACACACAAACACTATTTGCAAAACATTCATACACATTCACCTAGGTACAGATTTGTGCCCCCAGGGTAGGGTCTTGCACTGCCGGAAATATTACGTAATCCCCGCGACGACCCCGCCGCGTAGCCTCATTAGCATATTATTCCCATTTATGATCTGAGGCGAACACCTGCGCGGCACGTGCGCGGCGGGGAGGGGGGAATGACCACAAACTGACCACAAGTTGGCGCCGGCCCGCCTTCGATACGTCACACCACAAGAATGTAATACTAAAGTGAATATTGTACCGTAATTGAGGTTTAAAAAATAAATAATAAAGCCATTTAGACGATTTGGTCACACGACACTCATTAGAATACGATTTATGACCCGTAACTCAGGTTAAGAAGTGCCGCGTAGCCTCATTAGCATATTATTCACATTAGAGTACGATTTATGACCCGTAACTCAGGTTAAGAAGTGCCGCGTAGCCTCATTAGCATATTATTCACATTAGCATACAATTTATGACCCGTAACAACGTGGCACGTGGCCTTCTTGACAGCTTGATGACAGGTGTTGATGATTTATGGTGGGCACGTGGCCAGGCGAACACCTGCGCGACGTGGGTGGTCCTGAGCTCACTCCCCCTCCCATAAGAAATACATTGGGTGTTTTGGTCAGGGGTACGAGCTCACTCCCCCCTTATTTCCCTACTTATAGTTAGTATGTCAACCAATCAGTATAGAGCAACGTCAGTAATAGTTCCCCAATGGAAGATCAATGAATATTAACCAATTAGCATAAAGTATTTCTAGTGACAAATCATTCCTTTGATCAATGTAACCAATAGTGTAACATGTACGCCGATTTGTCTTGAAATGTAATATACCAGTAATTATTAACATGTATTATCATTCCTAAAACATAAGTCACCTCTCCGTAGATAAGGATGTATGATAATATTGATGTAAATGTTTAATGCTAATCAGTGAGATCACGCCTTGTCCATACTTTCTCAGTAGCTAAGGCTCAGTTACTTCCTTGGCAATATGCCTGCAGACTACCCTCTAAGGGGTAGGCAGGTGCCCAAGGCGAACAACCACAGCTTCCCTCTCCACTCTGTCGTATTAAGTGTGAAATTAAAAGGTTTCCGCTCGGCCTATCACACCCAAGCGACATACGACTATAGTTCCTATGAATTATTCGCGAGGAACACCAAATGCCTTGATTACATGTAACACTACATACTGTAATACGTCAAGGAAAACTGTAAGGTCTGTACTTAGAAATTTAGTGTTAGTATATTTCATTGTAAAGCTCCATCACAATATTTTCCAAGACGAAACTTGCTTAAGAGAAATGGTTTTTAAAATAAATTTTTATAATTTTAATATAACTTGCAGCCAGTCACCGAAATTAAATGATCGATTTTACAGATCTAGTGCTTACAAGGTTGCTATTTTAATGTACTCAACTAATCAACTTGCCGATTAATATCACCTGACTCATATTCGGAAACGAAGACTCTTTGCATATATCGGAAGTTCTTTAAAAAAGCACAGACTATTTATAACATTAGGGTGAGACTGAAAGACAGGCTGTACAGTTACAGGGCTCTGAAAGTTTTTCAGCAATGAAATTTATGGAAATAACAATGAGTCTTTGCCAATCGGCTGCCAGAGTGGCAACGGAATCCCCATAATGTAAAAATGAAATGACGAAGCTAAAAGCAAACAATGCGCTTTCGTCAGATTATTTGATAACAAACTGTTATTGATTTTATTTTTTACTGTAACGAAATTATTTTGAACTATAATCAAACTACTTACTTTTATTTTTGCTTATGGCTATATGCCTTGCCGATGAGAGGACTGGGGCCAGGAACGGGAAGGAATTCCGCCCTGGCCTTTTGGAGGAAGCATCCTGGCATTCGCCTGCAGTGATTTGTAGAAACAATGGAAAACCCAAATCTTGATATCTCCCGAATGCGAGGCCAGAACGTTGCTCACCCACCACGATCGGTAAATTTGTTACTACTTTCACAATAAAAACTGTTTATAGTGACTGAAAAAGTTTCTAAATTTGGTAGCTACTCGGGGTGTACCTAACAATCCCCTCAAAATAATTAAAGCACATAATAATCATTACAATTACTCATCCACTCTCTCACAATCAATTCATACAGTCTGACATTTTAATCAGATAAATTTTTCTAAGTTCAAATAAGCAAAGTCGTATACCTTCACGGAGTTAAAAGTAACAAAATGCTATTTAGTAGATCGAATGATGTCAAAGCTAGCAGAATTCATCTCTAAATTCCAGCATTTGGAAATCGGTGGTATTGATGTTTTACTTTTTATCTCCGATTATTTCATACATATATTCTAATTCACTTTACAAAATGCAAAAAAAAAAAAAAAAAAAAAAAAAAAAAAAAAAAAAAAAGACTTTAAATATGTAATGAAAAACGCTTACTTAAAATCAATATCGTTTCAGGACGAATAATCCGCAGAGAAGCAGTATAGTACAGTTGTATGCTTATCGTCTGAAAAGAAATGGTCGTAACAGGTAATAATTCAGAAAGGAAGGATATCTGTAGAATTCCCATAAGTCTGAATACTGGCAACTGCCGGGTGTCGGAACAAACAAAATAAAAGTTTCACGGTGACGTGTGCAGTGATTCACTCGGTCGGATGCTCACTTGGTGCACAGTGTTTAGCCACTACTTTGCTTGGTGCGGCGGCAAACAGCGTCAATTTGCAGGTGGGGAAGCACTTGGCACCACACACAGCGGGCGCCACCATGCAGAAGACTGTTAGCTGAAGTGAGCCAAGCGGGCCGAAACTAATTCCAAACAAACTGCGCCGGCGGCCGCAGCGAGAGAGGAGAGTTAATTTGGGGAAAAAGAGAGAAGGAAAAAAGGGAGAGAGGCCTCTCAAATTACATGTAAATTAAACTGTTGCGTTTCATTTTACCTCCACAGGTCTATAAATAGTGAGCGAGGGTAAGAGTTGCCGAGGGAAGGGGGCATCCGGGGGTGGAGTTCTAGCCGAGCGTGAAGCGAACGGATCGCGCCGTAATTTTAAATCAACGTGGATTAACTTCACGCAGGGGATGCGTATAATTCGATGTAAATCGCAGTGAAAACAGTGCCTGGCGCAGAGCGAACGTTACGTGTTTGCAGACACGAGCACTGTAACTCAGTTCATGGAAGTCATACAGCTCTTTCAGATGGCATCGTTCTGCTCCTGTTAGCTTGTAATTTCAGAATCCATGCCTTCCTTGAAGTGTTTAGAAGCGTGTGAAGTTTGATGTTTACATTAAAGCAGTTTGCAGTATCAGTTCCCAATAGGATTTAAAGAGCCATACATACCAGCACAAATTCAGCCAATGAACATTTCATTTAGTTAATTAACGCTATCGATTGAGATAAAGATTACTAATAAACTAAAAAAAAAACCATCAGATCGCGTTAACATAAATTTTAGTCAATGAAGTGTAACTACTGGTGAATATTAATCAATATTTACGAATTACTGCCTACTCACAACATTAAAACATTAGAGGACTTATTAATCACATATACAGTTCAATAAACAAGTGGCTAGAGGGATGTGGGGTTGTTACAAAACAAATAAATTGATGCTCAGTAAATGAATGGAAGACAACTCGTCTTTTCTGTTGCAAGGTGTATGCATTACTTAAATACACTGCAAATAATGAATAGTAAAAATAAATATTGAATATACACTCAGAATAAGAAAAATTGCTTCTCCTAACAAATCCAATACACAGAAATACAAACAATAATTGTATCCATGACATTTGAACAGCTAAAAAAGTTTTAGCTTTATAGTTTACCATAACCGGATTGTGTGGCAATCACCTGGTTTGGTTTCAAAAACTCAATGCTTTGGTTTGTGGTGTTATTAGGACATGTTAACGGCATACTCGTAAGGTATAACTTGAGCGACGCTAGATACTCACTATAGTCTTAAAACCCTGCATGATGCTAGACATACTCGGGTTGTTATTCTAATGGTATAATTAATCTAATGAATGATTACCTTGATTTTTTACTGTCAGAAGTTAGGTTGTTCGCAGATGACGTTATGTGATATGAGCAAAATAGGGGAAGATTGAACAGCTATAGTGTGTCCTGGATAGAATATTATACTGGATAGTTCAACATGGAACGAATATAAATGCCAAAAAGAGTCAATTTATTAGGCACACAGACAAAAACCTAAAGGTTGAATATTATGATATAATGGGGAAGGAATTACTTGTTAAAGATGTGAAACTTAAATATCTTGGCATAACATTTGATATTAAACTCAACTGGGGGAGAACACATTGGACAGGTGGTAGGAAAAGGTTTCAAAATCCTTTATTTCTTAGAAAGAATGATGAGGGGACGTACCAGAGAAGTAAGGGAACTGAGTCAGACTCACATTTTGGGTATGAAATACAGGAGTTGGAGGGGGTGCAAAGAAGGTCTGCTAGATTTGTCTCTGTAAGTTACTGCAGAACCCAGGCAGTTACTGATGTGATAAAGGAACTGGAATTAGGATTCACTGCAAGATAGGAGGAAGGTGAAGAGAGTGGTGGAAATGTACAAGGTGCATATTGGTGATGAGGCGTGGAAAGATATTGGTGGGTGGATTAAGAGGTGCATGGAACGGAAAAGACTACCATGACCACAATATGGCACTCGATTTCAGGCACAAGAGTGTGGGAATATTTCCTCTCGTAGGTATGCGACTCAGGTATTTGAAAAAATTACCGAAGAAAATAATGAATAATTTGCCGAAGATGAAGAAGGAATTTAAAATTAACATTCGTACAGATTACAGTAGACTGGTACACGAATGGGTAAAAATGGGTGTGTAGGTAAATCGAATTCGGAGCGTGCGTGCCATTGCAATTAAATTAAAGAGAAATCATCTCTGTTTCTCGGGTAAAGTAGTACTGAATATATGCTTTCGATTTCATAATGCTACAGGGAAAGCGCTGGGTGCAGCATATTACAACCGTATGTGTACCATTAATTGGTTCTTCGCAGATGATATTCTGCTGAAACCTGGAAAGGACCACATAGGCCGACTAATCATTGCGTTTCCACTGGACTGCCAAAGAGCCAAACAATGTGATTTTCTTTGCATATTTGTTACAGTCTTTGAAAATTCGTCCCATGATGAACATTCTAGAATTTACATAAACTGGAACGTAGTTCTCATGCTAATCAAATTTCAGATTTTTTTACTATTAGACCAAAGTTTTTATTTGAATTCAGGGTTTGAAGTACTGTCTTCTTGGTCATGTAAGTTACAGCGCAATCTTTTCATTAGTCCTCTACTTGACTAAATCTAAACATCGATACCCCACACGCGGAGGTGGGAAACATTCTTGACTCCATTTATTTATTCGTAGCTCCTTTAGGTTATAAACTTTTAAAATGTTTTGTATCAACAGAACTAATATTGTATAAAAATTCTGAAACTTATTTCGCTTACGTGCTTTAATCCGGTGACAAATGGGAAAACAGCAGAGCGACGGCAATAGGACTGCAAGACCAGAAACCTTATAATTTCATAATATGCTGCAATCGTGTTAAAATTTTACATAACGTTATATTCTATTGTACGAAAAATAGATCTTTAGAGAAACAGTAAAAATAATGTTATTTAAAGAACGCCCACTTAAAAATCATAATCCCGGTGAGTATGGTGTCCTGATATTGTGTTCGACTAGGATATTTTTATTTAATTGCTTACTTCGGGGGATGTGAGTTGCCATAATTGTTAAAATGTGTCCCTCCACCTTCTATTTTCCCGACCATCGGAAAAATTCAGGATGATGGCATTTATTATAGGCACTGAAGAACATTTCTTTTGGATAATACTTCGACAAGTTTTTGTGATTTTCATGTTATTTGTATTAAAAGAAAAACACTTCATGTTGAACTAGTTATTTTTATTACTCATTCCATCTGTACAATATTTATTAATTAAAAAGGTAAATAAATCAAGCCAATCTTCGTAGTATATCAGAAAAATTTCTATAAAACCAGTGTTAAACCATTATTGTTTGGAAACTACTTCCTTTTTTCTTCTCTGTACATTTGAGAAATCCATAAAGCTATCATTCATAGTTAGAAGTGCTGAACGACACCTTTCTGAATCCGATCAATTTTGTGTATGCAGTACGGCTGAAATGTAAATGAGCCGCCTCACTTACTAAACCGTGATTTAGAATTTCTTCACGATTTCGACAAAGGCACGTTAGCATTGCTATGGCTGGGAATATGAATTGTCGTCTTTGAATGCATGCATAACGATGCGCAACGTGCAATGGAGTTTAAAAGCTTCAGCTGCTCGTCAGGTCCCCTTTATACACAACTCTGGGGTATGTGTTTTCTCTCAACGCTGACTCTTATTCTACTTAAGTTTTATTTAAGTGTTTGGAAAACGTTCTTAAATTCTGAATTTGCGAAATCTGTTGAAATATTTTATTCCTTGTTTTTGAGATTCCCAGTGAATATTAGAGCATGATGCAAACTACAAGTATGTGAATGATGGATAATTAATGGGAACCATAAACATAATGAAAAATACAACCTGTCTAAATGCCTCTGCTCTGTTACATAAGAGAAATTGTTATCTTTAAAAATCAACAGAAATACATTTCTTTTCAAGTTCTCCTTGCTATTTCTCAAGACGCACTAGAATTATTACCCTTAATGTCGATTATTATATAATTATTGTCGGTAGTGTAACTTATCGATTGCATGTACAAACAGATGTAGAATATCCGCCTTATATATGACAAACATGGAAAGTGTTTTAATTGCTCTCAGTGGAATAAAACTAGAGCTAAACGAAGTATCGCAATTGATTGGAGAAATTTTCAAGTTTCAGCAAAACTCCGAGTACCACCTGCACTAAATAAATTCGATTTATCAACAACTGACGCTAAATTTCCTCATTTCATAATGGTACAAAAATTTCTAGGTATTACCAGAAGACATTTTCAAGTGAAAAACTGAAAATCTACCACCAGCACACAGGCTGTTCAACCGAACATGTGAAACACTTGACTGAAACTTTTTGAACCATGAAACCAAAAAGGTTGTTTATTAGAAAAGGAAATATTTGTTTCCCAAAAATCAAAATTTCGCAGGAGTTCTTAGCATCTCAAATAATCTCTAGCGAAAATAACGTTGATATAGTCCATAAACGTATTCTATATTATTCTTAAATAACTTGTAGCATTGTGTTGTTAATAACTAATAACAAAGTTATAGTTATGTAAGACTGGAGGTTTTCTTGGCGACGTATATAGATAAAATTTTCTCTGGTAACTATCCCAAATAGTTAGTCACTTGACAATGGTGACAGAGCCTATATGGTAAGCACAGAAAAGTTGTTTCACAAACTGACTTACTCGATTATTTACCACAGAGAATTTATTCTGAAATAAATCTTCTTTACTAAATCAGAAACTACTGGGATTGTAACATTGGCGAAAGTTTGTTTACATTTCTTCAAATACGATTCAAGGATGAGTAATTTCGAAAGGAAAAAAAAATATGATTAGGCTTGTAATACACTGTGACAGAAAGAACGCCTATCGGAGTGCATTAGTGTTACACGTGATGTTGCCAGGCTTGGCAGATCTATAAGGAGCGCTGAGTAATCACTGTGAAGGGCACGGAGATACCGCTTACTCATGTGAAACAGTTTTCTGCACCTGACAAAGTTTGATAGGAGCCTCATAGTGGATCTTCATTTGGAAGACTGGTCGAATCGTGTATATACAAATTTTGGGGGTATTCGGACTTACGACAGTGGTCTAATGTTGGACTGCTTGGGAACATGAGGGCAGACACGCTAGTCGTAAAGGTACTAGTCGACCATGTCCTAACAACACAAGCATTCACCATATTATGTACCAAGCACATCGTAACCCCTTCACATTTGCGCCTGCCGTCAGAGAACAAATTTTGTAATCCGAAAAACATTCTAAGTCATCTCACACCATTGAAAGGAAACTATCAGCAGCCGGACTAGGGAATTGCCGGCCCATGCGTAGGCTGCTATTAACACCACAACACCAACGGCTACGTTTGAACTGGATACCGGGAAGCATGGACTGTCGCATAGTGTTCAGTGATGAAACACAGTTCTGCACTATCTCAGATGACCATCATCCGAGAATATGGCGGCCACCTCGGGAGAGTTTCCATCCTTTCAACGTTTTGGAGAGACACAGCAGTGTTACTTCTGGAGTCATGGCTAGTTGAGCCATCGGGTTTGATTTCAGGTCACGGCTGGCAGTGATTGAGGGAACTATGAGGGCAATGAAGTCCTGCAACCCAGCGTGTTATCTCTTTCAACAAGACAATGTTCGTCCACAGACGACATGAGTCTTTATGAACTTCCTGTGTAATGTTAAAGGTTCTACAGTAGCAAGCAAGATCCCTAGATGAGTCTCTATAGATCATGTGTGAGACTATCTCCGACGTCAACGCCGTCCAGTGTCATTATCCAAGATATCAAGGAGAAGTTGCAACAGTTGTGGGCAAACTTACCTCAGGAGACGATACAACGGTTTTATGACAAATTTCCCAACTAAATCAGTGCACGCATCAAGGCCAGATGGGATCGAACGTCTCACTGATAGGTGGGCTTATACTGCCTAGTTCTTTTAAAATGTGACTCGATTTTTTAAGCACTGAAAGCAACAAACACACTCTCAACCCTTAAAGTTTCATGTCGTTTCTCCCTCCACTTCTGGGTGTTCCACTTTTTTCTTTTTGTCAGACAGTGTAATTATATAGCTTTGCGGGATTTTTGTGTGTGTTGGCTTTAAATAATAAAATTCTGTCACTTTTGTTGGAAAACGATACACTAACACGCATCGGACTATTAATTAATTGGAAAAATTATCCTTGTTACTGTATATAAAACATCGCATATGCAATAGTCAGTATTTTGAAATATCTATTTAATCAATAAGGTAAAATTCATTCTGGTCAGCAGTTCAATTAATTACCTGATGTAACATCACTGACTCCAAGTATTGTTTCTTAATTAAGCTTCTCTAAATGATACTGGAATCGGTTCGATTTTTGAGTAACATCAGGTGTCTTATCTTCTTAAACAGTGCTTTTTTTAAAGGTATTTGCAATAGAGCCACTGACATCACGTCTTCCCCTTGTGTCGCGCTAGAAACCGAAAACATTTAGTGAGGCGACTTGAATGCAGCCTCCTGTATGTGTAACGCGAAGATTTTTCCGGTCAACTTTTTTGTGGCAAGCGTACTGCTGGAAGCGCAAATCAAGGACCGTTTCAGCATTGCTCAGGACCTCCTAAAAATTAAAATTGGGTATGCTCGCCCATCAGGCCCAAGGTTTGTTGCTACGCTATCTATATCTTCCGTCCAACAATTCTCTGAAACGTACTTGCAAGTTGCTCCTGGTTATTTTTGAAATTGTTTGTCTCTGTTGATCTAAGAATTATGCACGAATTATTTCTCGAGCTGTATGTGAATTTGTAAATTTATACATTAATAAAAGCAAGAGGCAGAAACAACACTTAATTAAAATCTGTCACGCTTGAGACTGATCCTGTTAACCTATATGCCACTACGGTAGACCATTTGGTCGCAACGGGGTATGTTATTTCGGATTATTAACGCCTGATAGGAGAATATAATAACCAACAGTTAGTCTTACACTAGGAACACAATTGCCTGTTGAAGGCTTGGAGTGTAAATATGTTGGCATAAAATTTGATAATAAGCTCAACTGGCATGACACATTGGGCAAGTGGTAGGAAAAGGTTACAAAATCCTTCATTTACTGGAGAGAATGATAGGAGGATGTACCGCAGAATATAAGGAATCGGGTTACAAAACTTTTTTTGAATATGGGGGTGTGATTTGGGGCCTACTTTTTGGGTATCAAATACAGAAGTTGGTGGGCGTGCAAACGAGGGGTTTGTTTGTGAAAATTGCCGGGGGACCCAGTCAGTAACCGATATGATAAAGGAGCTGTACTCAGAGTCACAGGAAAACAGGATAGTATACAGAAGAATGGGAAGTGTGGTAAAAGGGATAATAGGCGAAGATCAGTTTGGGTTTGTGAAAAACCGCGGTACAAGAGGAACGGTTCTGGCATTAATATTAATACTTTAAAGGCGGATCAAGAGAAACACATTATTTTTATGGCGAATGTTAGGAGGGACAAGATGTTCAAAATTTTAAAGATGTTGGGTCTAAAATACCGAGACAGAAGAATACTTTATAATATTTATAAGAATCAAGTGGCTATAATAAAAGTAGAGAATCGTGAGAGACACGGTACAGTTTAGTCTGTTCCCGTTAATACTCAACTTGTATGTAGAAGGAGCAATAAAGGAAGTGAAAGAAAGATTTGAATGTGGCGTAAGTGTTCAAGGAGAGAAAAATCAGTATGCTACGATTTGCTGATGACTGTCTTGTTATCATAACAGGCTGAGGATATTGAGAAATTACTGACTGTTATGAACAAAATTCTGAAGGAAGAGTTTTCACTAAACATAAACCAAAGCAAGACAAAAGTGATTAAATGTAGCAGAAATTATACCAATAATAGTAGAAAAAATATAAAAATAGGGCCGGATACGATAGCAGAAGTCAGTGAATTATACTACTTAGGAAGTAAAATTACAACCGATGGCCGAAGCAGGGATAATGTTAAAATCAGAATAGCAGTAGCGAAAAGAGCCTTCGTGAAAAAGAGAGATATTTTAGTTTCAAATATTAATCTAGGACTCAGAAGGAACTTTTTAAAACTCTATGCGTGGAGCGGTAGCGAAGCATTGACTTTGGAACTACCAGAAAGAAAGAAAATTGAGCATTTGAAATGTGGTGCTCTAGAATAGGATTCTGAAAATTAAGTCGACAGGTAAAGTACGAAACTAATGAGTTTTTTAAACTGATAGTTGAGGACAGAATTGTGTGGATGAGTCTTACAGAAAGAAGAAACAGAATGGTAGGTCATATTCTGAAACGTGCAGGATTGGTTAACTTGATGGTGGAGATAAAATTCGAAGATAAGAACCGTAGAGGAAGACAGAGATCAGAATGTATGAAGCAGATTACTGAGGCCGTGGGTAGTAAGGGGTGTGTAGAGATGAGAAGGCTATCACAATATCGGATTGGATAGAGGATTGCATCAAACCAGGGTAGAGACTGATGACATAAAAAAAAAATGACAAGTGAAATTGCCACTGGATCATGCACTTCTTTGGACTTAAATTAAATTTTGTTCAATATTTAAACGCAACAAGTCTTTCAATACTGACACCTCGTGTGAATGTTGGCAAAAGAAAGTTAAACATGTGAAGGGAACGCTAAAGGACACTTGATTTTTAGATAATAATTGAATTTCCGAAAATAGTCTGATTTGTGCCGTTCGGTGATGATTGACTGAATCTATTAAATGACGTAGTTGTCACCGACAGGAACAGGGAAGCATTCTGGTAAGGCAATCACCAGCCCGTTCCCCTGAGACCTTGCTGGGGGGCGGGGGTCTCTTATCTTCCACCGCTCACTGTGGACTGAGTCAGGGCCGAAAACAGCCCACCCGAACCGGTCTGCCGAAGCCTCATCGCTATGCGGGCCTATCTCATTTGTAATTCTAAATTTGCCTCCTCCTTCCGTGGTATGTCTTTCCATGCAGATATTCGGAGCTGCACCGTTTAATTAAAGCAGTTTATAAAGACGCAACTGCCTGTGCTGAATATTTCAATAATGTCATTAGCTGAAAGTGGGTTCCCACTGGAACACGGGTTACTACTTGGAAGCGAATTAGTTTGGGTCCACTACCGAGTTTGTTTTAACTGCCAAATCAACAAGATTTTACACTCTTGTTCAATTAATCGAGCTGAAATGACTTTTAATCCAATTTAAAGTAAGGAATTGACCGTTATAACAATATAGCCTTCAGATTTCGCCTCCAGTGTTTGCTATTTGGATAGATTGTTTATAGTTTTGGAAGCACAGAAATAGTAATTAAAGGAAGTATGGAATACGTGGAAGATAAATCAAGAAAATTGTTTTCCTTCTCCAGTTAAAAAGGTCTAAACCTAATACAGATTTAAGAAAATTTTGAGGTCATGGAAAAAGCTGTCCCTCCAATTACTCAAGACTTGTTTTGTGTGTGTGTGTGTGAACTAGCTGAACTCGTAATGACTGTAACAGTAAAGCCGCTGGTAAAATAAGTACAAAAAAGACGATTGTGCTTCTTTAACGCCATTATGTCGGCGTCCTTACACAATGAACCAAGAATGCCAAATTCACTGGAAGTGAAATCATTTATGATTTAAAGTTGTTATACAACTTCATATAAGAGTAACCTACATGAATACACTGCAATTCATGTTCTGTGCATTCCAATACCTACCTGTACTAGAGAATAATGAATTTATATAGACATCACCCTAAAATATTAACACTTATTTCAGTGTGAGTCAATATTTTATGGCATATACATTTCACCGCATTAGTAAGTAACAGATGTCACTTCAATGTTCTCAAAAAACTATACGGAACCAAGTCATTTAGTTAAAAGAGGATTCCAGGTGAATTTCCGTATCAACTCTGTGACATTTTTGTAGGGACTTTGGCTAACGGTTACAAGTCACGTGGCCCTTCTCTGCACATTCTCGATAATATTAATTCATCCCATACGACACAACAATACTGCAGATGGGGACGTATAAGAATTTTAAACGCTATTTCCTGTACTGACACGCTTCAGTTCTTCAAAATTCGAACTATGATAACCCAGACAATTGTGATGGCAGGTGAACAACTAAAGAAGGTTTCAAGTACTTGGGGAGTGTATTAAAGGAATGTGGAGAAAATGGTGCCGAGATAAGTGAAAGAGGTAGACAAGCAGAGGCGTTTCTAAGGAGCGTTAAAAGTCTGATATGGAATATAGATGTGCCACAGAGAAGGAAGAGAGTAATTTATCACACATACTACGTGCCTATCTTGACATAAGCTGCTGAAAAATGCACAATGAAGAAGCGGGACATCGGCAGATTACAAGAAAGGGAAATGAAGTTTTTAAGAGGTAGAATGGGAGTTACTAAAATTGAAAGAATAAGGAATGAAGTGATTAGATGCACCATAAAAGAGGAACCATGGCAGGAAAGGGTAGAGAGGACCAGACTGAGATGGTATGGACATGTAAAGAGAATTAAGATTCGGAGAATCCCAAGAAAAATTCACGAAATTAAGATACATGCTAAACAACCCAGAGGAAGACCAAGAGATGGATGGCTGAAAGGAGTGGAGCAGTGTGTTTATTTTTTATTTTTTTTTATTTTTTTTTATTTTATTTCCTGATTTTACATAGCCTACTACCTTGTTACCTAAAGTAGGCCCTTAGTTTCTACAGTTTTATTCTTAAAACAATTTACTTTATTTTCTTGTTAATAATATATCTGGATAATTATTTTTAAGGATTTAATGGATTTAAGTATTCTAATAGTAAATCTACTAATTATTCTAATAATTAATATACCACTTAATCTACCAACTAATCTACTAATTAATCTACCATCTTACTAATTCACACCAATATCAGCAATTGTCTTTGTATTTTCATACTTCTAATTAATAAACTGTCTATTTGTATACGTTCTTCTTTTACCACTGCTGGCCTGCGTCGACATCTGGCCGCTAGCTGTCTCTGCTGATGCAGCGGGGCGACTGCTGACATGCTGACCACAAAGTGTCGTCAGCCAGCTTCACGTTCCAGGTAGTGGTCTCGTTCTTCTCCGGTTTGTCCCTGGAGCCACCTGCTCCCCCATCAGGAGTTCTCTCCTGGAATCAGAGCAGGCCACCCCCTGAGCCCTGGAGAAGGTGCCTCTGGCTTCCAGAGGCACTACGATGAATTGAGTCTTTGCCGTCTTCCTGGTGCAGGCACCGCCTTAGTCATGGGCAGTGCTTGTAGTCAAATTTGGGTTGTTCTTTACTCTTGAGTTTCTTCCTCTCCTGTCCTTCTTTCTGCTTCTGATGCCGGTTGCTCGCGGCGTCCCCTACGCTCTGCCTGTTTCAATTCAACAAATCTCGCCTTCTCGCGCTGCGACGCTAGATTAGCAGCTTCATCCAGCAAGTGCCAGAGCTCGGTATCACGCAGTATATCGTATATTCTTCTGTTCTGAAGTTGTATTTGGAGATATGCTCTTGATTCTTCAGTTTGTTTGCACTCCCAAACCATGTGCTCGGGAGTACTTACTTCACCACAGTCGCACCTGTTTGTTTCTTTGAGGCCTCTCTGTTCTAAGAAACTGTTGTATGGACCATGGCCAGATATGTAGTGTATGAGCCCTGGAGATGGTTGTAGGTGAGTCATGTTCATTCTCTCTTTCACGCAAGGAAGCATGTCGAAGGTCCTTCTGCCCGTGTTGCTGTTAGTCCATGTTTGCTGCCATTCATCCATCAGCGCATCCCAAATATCTTTATTGGTTTCAACAGGCCTTCCCATTATTTCAGCAGCTTGGTCATACCTTCCTTTTTTAATCCAGTATAGCGCTCCTCGCTTCCTTACTTCCAGGTCCAGGGGCCAGATACCGAGTATAACCGTTAGGGCATCTGTGGCCGTTGTTCTGTAGGCCCCAGTCAGTCGGAGCAGAATTCCTCGCTGCGTACGGCGAAGCAGCTCCTTTGGTTTGACCTTTCTTAGGTGCTTGGCCCACGTGCTTGCAGCGTATCCAGTAATGGAGGTCAGTATTGCATCGTGATATCTTCTTATGACGAGCGGAGGCAGATTAAACCGTCGTTCGCCAATGCTTATCAATTTGTGCATTACCAGTGCTGCTCTTCCACATACTTCCTCCATGTGAGACGCAAATTTCAGTTGTTCCTCCAGGTTTACAACCAAGGGTAGCGGACTACTGCTTTTCTCTTTATTGTTTTTCCCTGGATCCTAATTACCGGATTTCGTTTGAGTGTTCCTTTTAGGAGCATGTTAGGTCGTCTTTTGTGGGGCTAGGTTTAACTTAACTGCTGCACACCACTTACTCAGGCAATCCAATACTGCTTTGCATTTTGTTTCGAGTTCCTGCCTGGTGTCCGCGTCTATCAGAAGTGCGAGATCATCGGGCGAATGCCACCACACCCAGGCAGTTCTGACATTTGTTGCAATATTTCCATGACCGGTTCCAAACCAATGTCCCAGAAAATTGGTCCACACACTGATCCCTGCGGGCAACCTTTCGTCAGTCTTTTCTCTATGTACTTGTTGGGGCACCGCAATTTGGCATATCTATTTCTACAATAATCTCTAAAACTGGTATAGAGGTTTTTTGGACAGTGTGATGTTTCCTTAAGCGTTCGAACAGCGCGGGCCACCAGAGATTGTCGAATGCGCCGGCGATATCCACAAATACTCCCACCACATAATTTTTGGAAGAGTTTTGAGCTATTTCCATTAAAGCGGTTGATGGCGTCCTCTGTTGACTTGCCTGCTCTGAACCCATACTGATTTGGGTTCATCCCATGTTTTAATCTATGTTCCTTTAGTTTTTTGCAAAGTAGTCTTTTCTTGTACTTTCCCTAGAACATTGAGTAAGCAGATTGGACGATGGATTTTGGAAGTTGTGGGTCTTTGCCTCCACCTTTCGCTATGATAATCACGTCACTCGTTTTCCATGCATTTGGTATTTTCCCTGTACCAGGCATTCGTTAAAAAAAGTTTATTTAAGGTTGGAACCAGTTGGATGACCAGCTCCTGGAGGACCTCTGCTGGTATCCCATCAGGTCCAGGTGCTTTTCTTTTTGGAAGGGAAAATATTGCCTCTACTATCTCTTCATCTGATATGACGCATTTTGATGTTCACTCTCGTAGGGATCCCACATTTTTTGACGCAGTTCACTTTGCCGATCTGTCTCGTTTTCTGTATTGTCATCTGGAAGTAGCAGTGTGTACGGAAGAGAGGAGGACTGGAACAAGGTGGTGACAGAGAGATGGTGCGAAGAAAGAAGGAGAGGCTTGTGCATGAAGCAGACCCGGCCATTGACTTTAAACTATTGAGGATGATGATGTTGACGTAATTCCTCGTGCCTTGCGCTATAGCAAAAGTTTTTCGTTTCCTTCCGGGTCCTGGTTACATTTCAACCTAATCACATACTACGCTAAACTTGACGCCAGGAGAACAATACTTCAATCTCACGCAATGTACTGCATCGTTTTAGTGGCAATAATGCATCGCAATATAAATTTGAACAAAAATCTCGAGGGTTTTTACACCTTTCTTTTTGTTTTTCGTGATTCAGAACCGATATTACAACGTTTGAATGTACATGTTGCATGTTGCTGAAAATAATAGCCTCAGTAAAATTGCTCAGTGAAATCAAAGGAAATTAAAATAAATCTTATAAACTTACATTATGCCACGTAATATTTGTTTTAATTGTAGTGTAGACTGCACATATCGCGATTAGTGTGCAACTATTTTCGTTCAAACGATTTAATAATTTAATAGGGACACAGATTAAATTATTTTGAAAAAAAGCTAAATTATTTATGCCCTCTGCGGTAATGTCAAAAGCCAGTTGTAATTCTGACCCATGCTAAATAACAATATAATCAAACTATCGCTAACATTGATGCTCGAAAATAAAAATCTTACATATCTATGGGCAAAGAATTTAAGCAATACTTCTATATATCAAAATAATATTACGTAAATATAAGCATGTAATGATTGATATGTCGATTTAAACGTAAGAAGTACTTTTATTTCAGTGTTCTGTCAGTTAATTTATTCGCGGATGCTTAGAAATGTCATTAAATAACGTGTATAACCAAGAAGCGTTACGTCATTGCTCGACGTCGTAGAGTTAATTCATGGCGTGACAGTTGACGTCATAGATGACAGAGTTGCTTATTATAATATTAGATTTTTACTGAAGGGAATAATAATAGTGTTAAAAGTAATGTAATTTTACAATATTCTTGGGGATAGTTGCGTGATATTTCTCACTGCGGAGTGAAACGATAGAGGCACTGACCTCATGCAGCCGTGCCGTGTGCGTACAAAGAGGAGATTATCACAATTAGCGCAGTCGTTGCAGAGCAACGTGGCAGTCCAAGACAGGCTTTATGTGTGTGGGAGGTTGCTGGATAGCGCAGGAAACACACGAGACCCCTTGTTGTTGACGACACTAGGGAAGTGGCCAAAGGGGGAGTATCACCGACACATTCTGCGACGGAAATTGCTGGAGACACTGGTTAATAATACAAAAGTAAATACAGCAACTGCTCGGAAAAGATAGCATCACGAATCAAGGAACTAACAAACGCTTGTTTATCGATCATTGAGAAGCAAGAAACTGAAATGAGAGAATGTGAAATCGCCAATCGACACATAGCGTTATAGTTTTTTAGTAATTAATGTTTAAGATTGTTAATTTTCAAGGCGGATCACCGAGGATTCTTGTTTCTCCGATATCCTAATAGCGGAAAAGGCGTTGTGGAATTAAGAGTGACACAATCCGGGTTTTCGTTGCAGCTAGATAGAAGAGAGATCATAATTCTGTTTCTGATTCACAATTTTCTTGCTACGGTGTCCAAGATTGCTACCTATTCTCACAGCTGTTCTTGATGGTGGTCTTACACATCTGTTCTGTTGGGACTCCTGTAATACTTACGTTTTTAAAATGCTCCAAACACCTCAAAATCTATGGTGAACGAAAATCATCTATTGAGTTTTTAATACTCCACTTAAAATCTTGAGTACATGATCTGATAAATTATTTTCTTTGCTTATGCTTAATATCGTGTTTGTTAAATTCAACGCTTTCTGTTTGCCTCCAACTCAATAAATCACGTTTTGAATTTAATTGTATTCTGTATTCATTTAAATGATATTTTTATGATGCCAACATTTACTGACGTGAACTGTGCTTGTACAACGTCTGACTGAAAACAGCCTATAATTCTGTGTAATTAAGATTCTGTTTCTATGTAATTCTTGTAATCTTGAATTCTGAATCCGGTAATAATTGGGGCATGTTATGTCCCATATCTTTAAAAGTCCTCCCGTGTTATAACAGCAAATTACCCTTTCGCTGGATTAGTGTAGGAAAGCGTTGAACTGTGTAAATCATTTATATCTTCAAATGATTTGCTGTCTATAAGTTGACAAAACTTTAAATAAAAATATACTCGTACTCCGCTGAGGCCAGGAGATATGTGACATTCCATCTCTTCTAGATCAAAAGGTCTGAGGTGGCTTACCAGATCGTTATCAATGGGAACGTTCTCGACTAGTGTTGAAAGCTGCTGCACTTCTTATCATTCACGTCATCCATCGTGTTAAGTCATAAAATTACCAAAGTGCAACCCTGGCAATCTCACTTTAGGTTTTCTTGCTACGGTGTCCAAGATTGCTACCTATTCTCACAGCTGTTCTTGATGGTGGTCTTACACATCTGTTCTGTTGGGACTCCTGTAATACTTACGTTTTTAAAATGCTCCAACACCTCAAAATCTATGGTGAACGAAAATCATCTATTGAGTTTTTAATACTCCACTTAAAATCTTGAGTACATGTCTGCTATCAAAGTCGGATTTTTTTTTTTCTCCGTTCGTATTTATTGGTACAGAGATGCAATTTCTATAACTTAGATCGCAATAAAAACAATTAATGCTTTGCCAATGAATCTCGTTATTTGTACCTCACATTTTTTTATAAGAATGAAATTATGATTTTGGATTGTAGTTTTCATACAGATCTTCTTTACTATAGTTACAAATTTCATCAGTCTGGTTTAATCAATGTCTTTCTTGTCTCTCATACTCAATCGTTATTCCACGGGGATATGATTCTGTTCAGTGAAACCACGATTCGAAACTGTTTCTGTATATATTACAGTTTAGTGGACGGTAACTGCGATTGATACGGATTTCAAATTCAAATAGTGAATAGTGAAGTATTCATTTTCAGCATGTTTTGTATGTTATAATAACATTCAATATCACGCTGAACTGTTCTGAAAAGTTAACTAGGCTCTAATTAGTGCTGTATACAATTTTTTTTTTTTTTAATGTTCTTAGCAACTTACATTTGGTATAACCTGTTCCGTGAGGTACCAGTGATATAAATTATGTTAACTACTGAAGAATCCTGTGTTTGTTTTAAATGTTCACTTTATCAGGTTTTCTAGTTCAGGAGAGCTGTTTAATGATCTGTTGAGAGAATAACACAATTGATTTTCCCGCCAATAATAACTGGGCTTGATCGTAACTAGCTCGTAAACACATTTAGGTCAGAATATCACTGTAAACTAGCTTTCGCCGGCCTCGGTAGCGTAGGGGCTAGAGTGCTACCTCCGCGTGCCGAAGGTCGCCGGTACGAGTCCGGCCGCGGGCATGGGTGTTTAAGTGTTGTGTCTGTAATGTCTTGTCGGTCCTGTGGAGTGTCTAATTAGCTGAAAAAATTCATAATGGAGAATCTAAAATCACTGAGTGACATACAATTACTATCGAGCTGGCTGTATGGCCTAAGTTGCCGAAAATCATTAAAAAAAAAAAGCTTTCAGTGTTGGCTGTTTGTCAACTACAAGGAAGGGAAAATGTGAAACCATTCTGTTATATTGAGTACCGTTACACGTAGTTATACCCGCATCAATTAACTAGCTGCGGCGATAATATAATAATCTCATTAAATCTGTTATCTTTTCAACAATCATGAATTTAGAATCGAAGTATTTATGTTCATCGATATCCTCAAGTTTACTGTTAACAATCCACTGGCTTTACAGTTCATAGAAGGGTACTGTGTATTACGAATGATTTATCTACGACCGAGATGAAACTCAGCCGTGGCAGTTAGTAAGTAGTGTCTTGGGATAAAACTTAATTAATTACTAAAAATCTGACTGAGCGTTTTGAAATGTGTACCCGTATCCTTACAAGTCTTACAAGACTTATATCAGTGTATGGTTACTTTTGTTATTAAACCTAATAACTGGTTAATATATTTTCTTGGTGAACCATAAATAAATAGAGTAAGTTCATGTCTCCTTAAGATACATTAAAGTTTAAAGTTGTCGCTCATTCCACCTCTGCTATAGTTGAACTGCGATTTACCGGGAAAACCATACCATTAAACCATCATTGAACTTCACATTAACAAAGCAAAGCTGTGCCAGAGGTAAAGTTCAGCATTCCATGACCCGTGAAGAATTCCTGTCTATTCCATGTTTGTGCTTTTTCTACGGAATCCTAAAAAAAATCAGCTTCCATTAATGTTTTACTGCCAGTCCCAATTCTGGCACTAAATTTGCAGTTAAGCCTGCTTTCGGTATATTCTCCATTAAGCTGCAACGAAACAATATTCGTTATATTTAATTTTCCTAACATTTTTTATCCTAAAATGTTCTTCTGCTAGTTTAAAGAGATTTAGTTTTTACTTTGCTTCATTTGCCTTCCAAACTTTGTTAATTACAAAAACAACACGCCCTTTGAGGCAAAAGGTTTCTGAAAATCCGCTCTCAAATGAATAGCGTACTCTGCCGATTGATTACGTTTTTTGAGTAACTTTTTACTGTTGTCTCTCTTTATGACTATAAAAGCATTAAATCTACATTCCAAGAAGGGACTATGGCTGCTTCCTTTTCTTGCACAGTAAGAATAATAGCAATGACCCGTGTCTGATTCGGAAAACATGTGGGATCACATTCGTCACCACACCTTTTATTGGACTGAGCTCGGTGCCAGAAACATCTACAATCCTGCGTGCTGGGAAATAGACAACAGAACGGCCTTCGACCAGGGGAATGACTTTTAGTTAGAGAGAGACCCGCAGAGGGATGATAGGAATCCTTCCTCTTTACTTCAAGCCAGCAGGATAGGTTTGCGAGAGCGAATAATGGAACTATACACAGAGAACAGATAAGAATTTTGAACGAAAGCCAACCAGGCCGCACAGAATTATTTTCCGATTCTCTTCTGTTCGCATGTCAACGAGAGAGAGGATTGGTAGTTTTCATGAGGATGCAAAATGTGAACGACAAGAGGAGCGGACATATTGGTATACTTGTCCATGGAGCAAAGAAGTGACAAGAAAACTGTGAATGCTGCGTAATGACAGTTATTGGTAATATTTATTCCACATACGGTGCAACAAGTGGCATTCGCTGTCAGAATGATTATCTCAGTGCGACCCTGTGAGCAATGAAAAGTGCATACTTTGAGTCTCCCATTTAACATTCAATTCTTCGGTGAGATAGCTGCAGAACAATGTTCAATGAGAAAGAATCCGTTTCGCTCAAATAATTCTTTTTGGTTTGAATGAACGATTACGGATTATCAGATCACCGCGCTTCCGTTAGAGAACTCCGTGATAAAATGTATTCAATCATACCTGTAAATTCTGTATTAAAGATTTTTAAAACCGTATGATATCAATTTTATTCAAGATACAATATATAGTAAAATGTGTTTTAATATTGCTGCAATGAAATTAAATTGTTTTAAATAAATTAATTAATTTTCATGTTCAATTTTAGAGCAAAACTCTGACCCTCTGTTTTTCCGGTTTTTAGAATTGCGTCCTGAAATTAATAATTAAATAATTGAAACAAGTATAACTTAAATATCGAAATTATTCTCATGTTGAAAATCTCACTTTCAAATTGAGCTCAGGGTGCTTAAAAGTGAAGTACGTAGCGACAGAAGGTGTTCAAATCAGATGAAAGAGGGATTTTTATGAATTTTTTTTTTCCATGCTGAACCATTACACACGCCCGATAAATCAATGTCTAACTGTGGATTGCAGGAGGTGCGTCTCTTTTATTCTGAAGATCAAATAGCCAGGTCTGCTTCAACACTATCAAGGAAAAATGTCGTCACTGAATCACAAAAGAAACCAGAACAATCGAAAAGAAATACTCCTCACACTATTTTACTTTGTGTCCACTTAACCACTTCATAAATGGTTCTTTCTGCCAAGGCCACTTTTATTATCGGTCCTTCCGGTTAATACAAGATTACACATTAATTCTGTCGTGCTTTTTACATAAATAACGTCAGAATAGTCAGCCATTTAGAACATAAGAGAAAGTAACTATTTATTTATTTTAAGGGTCCAAAAGTTCAGTCTTATATCCCAAATCTTATCACTATGACACACAAAAACACAAAATACTTGTCACTTTCAATTAAGTTTGAAATTACTTCTTTATCGTTACTTATTTTCTACTTTTCATAAAACCAAGACTCAGAGCTGGTGTGTAGTCATTTTCAACAACCACATTTCCTTTTTCACTGTACCAGTAATTAATATAACATTTTGCTGAATTACGGCAGAAACACCCGACAAATTCACCCATTCAGTACAATAACATTCATTCTGCGTTGATTTACAATTAGAAGTCACATCCTTTAACTGAAACAATACAATCAGAAAAAAATCATTTAAGAAATTTGTATCTGGTACGCTACAGCTTCTATCGAAATCTTTCCTGAAGTCTCTTAAACTGATCCAACAGTTCCTCCCAATAGTGTTGCCAAATCTCTCTGCTTCAGATACTGCACCATTGATCTAATCTTTTACAGCATCTTAATTTACTTTATCTTCCAGATTATCTTCATCAAGCCCCCGACCTCTTCGTGCTAGAATCTTTTCCCTCATTAAAACATCTCACCTTACATCGAACCGACTTCTTTTTCAAAGTCTGAGTTGCTTTACTCTACTGGAACTAGCAAGACGCTGTGTTAGAACTTCTAAGCTTTGACTCCAGTTCTGGAAACTTTGGTTAGAAATCCCAAAATTCAGTGTTTAGATTCCACAATTGAAAGTTGTTTCCCTCAAAACTTTTCTTCATCTCAGCAAAGTTGCTAGTATTACCACCTTACTTAAAAAATACTTTTGTTAAAAATGGCAGATAATTCATTTTTTAACGCCAAGACTTTACTATTAAATGTTGTATTAAACTTAGCTTGAAGCTGTTTTATATCTTCAATAAATTTTCTGAGAATATAAATTATATCAGAAACGAATGTATTTTTTCTCGGCGTTGTTTATTTATAAACGTTTCTCGGGAAACAAACCGAGTAATATTGTTATTAATGCACAATATTTCGGCGACCTTAATTCTCCGTCGCCATCTTCAGGTGCAGTTGCAAATCTTGAAGTCTGCCTTGAAGTCAGCCTTGAGCGTACTGTTGACTTCAAGGCAGACTTCAAGACTTGCAACTGCACCTGAAGATGGCGACGGAGAATAAAGTCGCCGAAATAATGTGCATTAATAACAATATTACTCGGTTTGTTTCCGGAGAAATGTTTATAAATAAACAACGCCGAGAAAAATTACATTCGTTTCTGATATAATTTATATTCTCAGAAAATTTATTGAAGATATAAAACAGCTTCAAGCTAAGTTTAATACAACATTTAATAGTAAAGTCTTGGCGTTAAAAAATGAATTATCTGCCATTTTTAACAAAAGTATTTTTTAAGTAAGGTGGTAATACTAGCAACTTTGCTGAGATGAAGAAAAGTTTTGAGGGAAACAACTTTCAATTGTGGAATCTAAACACTGAATTTTGGGATTTCTAACCAAAGTTTCCAGAACTGGAGTCAAAGCTTAGAAGTTCTAACACAGCGTCTTGCTAGTTCCAGTAGAGTAAAGCAACTCAGACTTTGAAAAAGAAGTCGGTTCGATGTAAGGTGAGATGTTTTAATGAGGGAAAAGATTCTAGCACGAAGAGGTCGGGGGCTTGATGAAGATAATCTGGAAGATAAAGTAAATTAAGATGCTGTAAAAGATTAGATCAATGGTGCAGTATCTGAAGCAGAGAGATTTGGCAACACTATTGGGAGGAACTGTTGGATCAGTTTAAGAGACTTCAGGAAAGATTTCGATAGAAGCTGTAGCGTACCAGATACAAATTTCTTAAATGATTTTTTTTTTCTGATTGTATTGTTTCAGTTAAAGGATGTGACTTCTAATTGTAAATCAACGCAGAATGAATGTTATTGTACTGAATGGGTTGAATTTGTCGGGTGTTCTGCCGTAATTCAGCAAAATGTTATATTTAATTACTGGTACAGTGAAAAAGGAAATGTGGTTGTTGAAAATGACTACACACCAGCTCTGAGTCTTGGTTTTATGAAAAGTAGAAAATAAGTAACGATAAAGAAGTAATTTCAAACTTAATTGAAAGTGACAAGTATTTTGTGTGTCATAGTGATAAGATTTGGGATATAAGACTGAACTTTTGGACCCTTAAAATAAATAAATAGTTACTTTCTCTTATGTTCTAAATGGCTGACTATTCTGACGTTTCTTTATGTAAAAAGCACGACAGAATTAATGTGTAATCTTGTATTAACCGGAAGGACCGATAATAAAAGTGGCCTTGGCAGAAAGAACCATTTATGAAGTGGTTAAGTGGACACAAAGTAAAATAGTGTGAGGAGTATTTCTTTTCGATTGTTCTGGTTTCTTTTGTGATTCAGTGACGACATTTTTCCTTGATAGTGTTGAAGCAGACCTGGCTATTTGATCTTCAGAATAAAAGAGACGCACCTCCTGCAATCCACATAGACACCAAAGTTAGACATTGATTTATCGGGCGTGTGTAATGGTTCAGCATGGAAAAATAAATTCATAAAAATCCCTCTTTCATCTGATTTGAACACCTTCTGTCGCTACGTACTTCACTTTTAAGCACCCTGAGCTCAATTTGAAAGTGAGATTTTCAACATGAGAATAATTTCGATATTTAAGTTATACTTGTTTCAATTATTTAATTATTAATTTCAGGACGCAATTCTAAAAACCGGAAAAACAGAGGGTCAGAGTTTTGCTCTAAAATTGAACATGAAAATTAATTAATTTATTTAAAACAATTTAATTTCATTGCAGCAATATTAAAACACATTTTACTATATATTGTATCTTGAATAAAATTGATATCATACGTTTTAAAAATCTTTAATACAGAATTTACAGGTATGATTGAATACATTTTATCACGGAGTTCTCTAACGGAAGCGCGGTGATCTGATAATCCGTAATCGTTCATTCAAACCAAAAAGAATTATTTGAGCGAAACGGATTCTTTCTCATTGAACATTGTTCTGCAGCTATCTCACCGAAGAATTGAATGTTAAATGAGGAGACTCAAAGTATGCACTTTTCATTGCTCACAGGGTCGCACTGAGATAATCATTCTGACAGCGAATGCCACTTGTTGCACCGTATGTGGAATAATATATTACCAATAACTGTCATTACGCAGCATTCACAGTTTTCTTGTCACTTCTTTGCTCCATGGACAAGTATACCAATATGTCCGCTCCTCTTGTCGTTCACATTTTGCATCCTCATGAAAACTACCAATCCTCTCTCTCGTTGACATGCGAACAGAAGAGAATCGGAAAATAATTCTGTGCGGCCTGGTTGGCTTTCGTTCAAAATTCTTATCTGTTCTCTGTGTATAGTTCCATTATTCGCTCTCGCAAACCTATCCTGCTGGCTTGAAGTAAAGAGGAAGGATTCCTATCATCCCCTCTGCGGGTCTCTCTCTAACTAAAAGTCATTCCCCTGGTCGAAGGCCGTTCTGTTGTCTATTTCCCAGCACGCAGGATTGTAGATGTTTCTGGCACCGAGCTCAGTCCAATAAAAGGTGTGGTGACGAATGTGATCCCACATGTTTTCCGAATCAGACACGGGTCATTGCTATTATTCTTACTGTGCAAGAAAAGGAAGCAGCCATAGTCCCTTCTTGGAATGTAGATTTAATGCTTTTATAGTCATAAAGAGAGACAACAGTAAAAAGTTACTCAAAAACGTAATCAATCGGCAGAGTACGCTATTCATTTGAGAGCGGATTTTCAGATAACCTTTTGCCTCAAAGGGCGTGTTGTTTTTGTAATTAACAAAGTTTGGAAGGCAAATGAAGCAAAGTAAAAACTAAATCTCTTTAAACTAGCAGAAGAACATTTTAGGATAAAAAATGTTAGGAAAATTAAATATAACGAATATTGTTTCGTTGCAGCTTAATGGAGAATATACCGAAAGCAGGCTTAACTGCAAATTTAGTGCCAGAATTGGGACTGGCAGTAAAACATTAATGGAAGCTGATTTTTTTTTAGGATTCCGTAGAAAAAGCACAAACATGGAATAGACAGGAATTCTTCACGGGTCATGGAATGCTGAACTTTACCTCTGGCACAGCTTTGCTTTGTTAATGTGAAGTTCAATGATGGTTTAATGGTATGGTTTTCCCGGTAAATCGCAGTTCAACTATAGCAGAGGTGGAATGAGCGACAACTTTAAACTTTAATGTATCTTAAGGAGACATGAACTTACTCTATTTATTTATGGTTCACCAAGAAATATATATTAACCAGTTATTAGGTTTAATAACAAAAGTAACCATACACTGATATAAGTCTTGTAAGACTTGTAAGGATACGGGTACACATTTCAAAACGCTCAGTCAGATTTTTAGTAATTAATTAAGTTTTATCCCAAGACACTACTTACTAACTGCCACGGCTGAGTTTCATCTCGGTCGTAGATAAATCATTCGTAATACACAGTACCCTTCTATGAACTGTAAAGCCAGTGGATTGTTAACAGTAAACTTGAGGATATCGATGAACATAAATACTTCGATTCTAAATTCATGATTGTTGAAAAGATAACAGATTTAATGAGATTATTATATTATCGCCGCAGCTAGTTAATTGATGCGGGTATAACTACGTGTAACGGTACTCAATATAACAGAATGGTTTCACATTTTCCCTTCCTTGTAGTTGACAAACAGCCAACACTGAAAGCTATTTTTTTTTTTTAATGATTTTCGGCAACTTAGGCCATACAGCCAGCTCGATAGTAATTGTATGTCACTCAGTGATTTTCAGATTCTCCATTATGAATTTTTTCAGCTAATTAGACACTCCACAGGACCGACAAGACATTACAGACACAACACTTAAACACCCATGCCCGCGGCCGGACTCGTACCGGCGACCTTCGGCACGCGGAGGTAGCACTCTAGCCCCTACGCTACCGAGGCCGGCGAAAGCTAGTTTACAGTGATATTCTGACCTAAATGTGTTTACGAGCTAGTTACGATCAAGCCCAGTTATTATTGGCGGGAAAATCAATTGTGTTATTCTCTCAACAGATCATTAAACAGCTCTCCTGAACTAGAAAACCTGATAAAGTGAACATTTAAAACAAACACAGGATTCTTCAGTAGTTAACATAATTTATATCACTGGTACCTCACGGAACAGGTTATACCAAATGTAAGTTGCTAAGAACATTAAAAAAAAAAAAAATTGTATACAGCACTAATTAGAGCCTAGTTAACTTTTCAGAACAGTTCAGCGTGATATTGAATGTTATTATAACATACAAAACATGCTGAAAATGAATACTTCACTATTCACTATTTGAATTTGAAATCCGTATCAATCGCAGTTACCGTCCACTAAACTGTAATATATACAGAAACAGTTTCGAATCGTGGTTTCACTGAACAGAATCATATCCCCGTGGAATAACGATTGAGTATGAGAGACAAGAAAGACATTGATTAAACCAGACTGATGAAATTTGTAACTATAGTAAAGAAGATCTGTATGAAAACTACAATCCAAAATCATAATTTCATTCTTATAAAAAAATGTGAGGTACAAATAACGAGATTCATTGGCAAAGCATTAATTGTTTTTATTGCGATCTAAGTTATAGAAATTGCATCTCTGTACCAATAAATTTGTACGAACGGAGAAAAAAAAAATCCGACTTTGATAGCAGACATGTACTCAAGATTTTAAGTGGAGTATTAAAAACTCAATAGATGATTTTCGTTCACCATAGATTTTGAGGTGTTTGGAGCATTTTAAAAACGTAAGTATTACAGGAGTCCCAACAGAACAGATGTGTAAGACCACCATCAAGAACAGCTGTGAGAATAGGTAGCAATCTTGGACACCGTAGCAAGAAAACCTAAAGTGAGATTGCCAGGGTTGCACTTTGGTAATTTTATGACTTAACACGATGGATGACGTGAATGATAAGAAGTGCAGCAGCTTTCAACACTAGTCGAGAACGTTCCCATTGATAACGATCTGGTAAGCCACCTCAGACCTTTTGATCTAGAAGAGATGGAATGTCACATATCTCCTGGCCTCAGCGGAGTACGAGTATACTTTTATTTAAAGTTTTGTCAACTTATAGACAGCAAATCATTTGAAGATATAAATGATTTACACAGTTCAACGCTTTCCTACACTAATCCAGCGAAAGGGTAATTTGCTGTTATAACACGGGAGGACTTTTAAAGATATGGGACATAACATGCCCCAATTATTACCGGATTCAGAATTCAAGATTACAAGAATTACATAGAAACAGAATCTTAATTACACAGAATTATAGGCTGTTTTCAGTCAGACGTTGTACAAGCACAGTTCACGTCAGTAAATGTTGGCATCATAAAACATATAATTTAAATGAATACAGAATACAATTAAATTCAAAACGTGATTTATTGAGTTGGAGGCAAACAGAAAGCGTTGAATTTAACAAACACGATATTAAGCATAAGCAAAGAAAATAATTTATCAGATCATGTACTCAAGATTTTAAGTGGAGTATTAAAAACTCAATAGATGATTTTCGTTCACCATAGATTTTGAGGTGTTTGGAGCATTTTAAAAACGTAAGTATTACAGGAGTCCCAACAGAACAGATGTGTAAGACCACCATCAAGAACAGCTGTGAGAATAGGTAGCAATCTTGGACACCGTAGCAAGAAAATTGTGAATCAGAAACAGAATTATGATCTCTCTTCTATCTAGCTGCAACGAAAACCCGGATTGTGTCACTCTTAATTCCACAACGCCTTTTCCGCTATTAGGATATCGGAGAAACAAGAATCCTCGGTGATCCGCCTTGAAAATTAACAATCTTAAACATTAATTACTAAAAACTATAACGCTATGTGTCGATTGGCGATTTCACATTCTCTCATTTCAGTTTCTTGCTTCTCAATGATCGATAAACAAGCGTTTTGTTAGTTCCTTGATTCGTGATGCTATCTTTTCCGAGCAGTTGCTGTATTTACTTTTGTATTATTAACCAGTGTCTCCAGCAATTTCCGTCGCAGAATGTGTCGGTGATACTCCCCCTTTGGCCACTTCCCTAGTGTCGTCAACAACAAGGGGTCTCGTGTGTTTCCTGCGCTATCCAGCAACCTCCCACACAGATAAAGCCTGTCTTGGACTGCCACGTTGCTCTGCAACGACTGCGCTAATTGTGATAATCTCCTCTTTGTACGCACACGGCACGGCTGCATGAGGTCAGTGCCTCTATCGTTTCACTCCGCAGTGAGAAATATCACGCAACTATCCCCAAGAATATTGTAAAATTACATTACTTTTAACACTATTATTATTCCCTTCAGTAAAAATCTAATATTATAATAAGCAACTCTGTCATCTATGACGTCAACTGTCACGCCATGAATTAACTCTACGACGTCGGCAATGACGTAACGCTTCTTGGTTATACACGTTATTTAATGACATTTCTAAGCATCCGCGAATAAATTAACTGACAGAACACTGAAATAAAAGTACTTCTTACGTTTAAATCGACATATCAATCATTACATGCTTATATTTACGTAATATTATTTTGATATATAGAAGTATTGCTTAAATTCTTTGCCCATAGATATGTAAGATTTTTATTTTCGAGCATCAATGTTAGCGATAGTTTGATTATATTGTTATTTAGCATGGGTCAGAATTACAACTGGCTTTTGACATTACCGCAGAGGGCATAAATAATTTAGCTTTTTTTCAAAATAATTTAATCTGTGTCCTATTATTGAAATTATTAAATCGTTTGAACGAAAATAGTTGCACACTAATCGCGATATGTGCAGCCTACACTACAATTAAAACAAATATTACGTGGCATAATGTAAGTTTATAAGATTTATTTTAATTTCCTTTGATTTCACTGAGCAATTTTACTGAGGCTATTATTTCAGCAACATGCAACAGTGTAAGCCATTCAAACGTTGTAATATCGGTCTGAATCACGAAAAACAAAAAGAAAGGTGTAAAAAACCCTCGATGATTTTTGTTCAAATTTATATTGCGATGCATTATTGCCACTAAAATGCGATGCAGTACATGTATTAATATGCGTGAGATTGAAGTATTGTTCTCCTGGCGTCAAGTTTAGCGTAGTATGTGATTAGGTTGAAATGTAACCAGGACCCGGAAGGAAACGAAAAACTTTTGCTATAGCGCAAGGCACGAGGAATTACGTCAACATCATCATCCTCAATAGTTTAAAGTCAATGGCCGGGTCTGCTTCATGCACAAGCCTCTCCTTCTTTCTTCGCACCATCTCTCTGTCACCACCTTGTTCCAGTCCTCCTCTCTTCCGTACACACTGCTACTTCCAGATGACAATACAGAAAACGAGACAGATCGGCAAAGTGAACTGCGTCAAAAAATGTGGGATCCCTACGAGAGTGAACATCAAAACTGCGTCATATCAGATGAAGAGATAGTAGAGGCAATATTTTCCCTTCCAAAAAGAAAAGCACCTGGACCTGATGGGATACCAGCAGAGGTCCTCCAGGAGCTGGTCATCCAACTGGTTCCAACCTTAAATAAACTTTTTAACGAATGCCTGGTACAGGGAAAAATACCAAATGCATGGAAAACGAGTGACGTGATTATCATAGCGAAAGGTGGAGGCAAAGACCCACAACTTCCAAAATCCTATCGTCCAATCTGCTTACTCAATGTTCTAGGGAAAGTACAAGAAAAGATACTTTGCAAAAAACTAAAGGAACATAGATTAAAACATGGGATGAACCCAAATCAGTATGGGTTCAGAGCAGGCAAGTCAACAGAGGACGCCATCAACCGCTTAATGGAAATAGCTCAAAACTCTTCCAAAAATTATGTGGTGGGAGTATTTGTGGATATCGCCGGCGCATTCGACAATCTCTGGTGGCCCGCGCTGTTCGAACGCTTAAGAAACATCAACTGTCCAAAAAACCTCTATACCAGTTTTAGAGATTATTGTAGAAATAGATATGCCAAATTGCGGTGCCCCAACAAGTACATAGAGAAAAGACTGACGAAAGGTTGCCCGCAGGGATCAGTGTGTGGACCAATTTTCTGGGACATTGGTTTGGAACCGGTCATGGAAATATTGCAACAAATGTCAGAACTGCTGGGTGTGGTGGCATTCGCCGATGATCTCGCACTTCTGATAGACGCGGACACCAGGCAGGAACTCGAAACAAAATGCAAAGCAGTATTGGATTGCCTGAGTAAGTGGTGTGCAGCAGTTAAGTTAAACCTAGCCCCACAAAAGACGACCTACATGCTCCTAAAAGGAACACTCAAACGAAATCCGGTAATTAGGATCCAGGGAAAAACAATAAAGAGAAAAGCAGTAGTCCGCTACCTTGGTGTAAACCTGGAGGAACAACTGAAATTTGCGTCTCACATGGAGGAAGTATGTGGAAGAGCAGCACTGGTAATGCACAAATTGATAAGCATTGGCGAACGACGGTTTAATCTGCCTCCGCTCGTCATAAGAAGATATCACGATGCAATACTGACCTCCATTACTGGATACGCTGCAAGCACGTGGGCCAAGCACCTAAGAAAGGTCAAACCAAAGGAGCTGCTTCGCCGTACGCAGCGAGGAATTCTGCTCCGACTGAACTGGGGCCTACAGAACAACGGCCACAGATGCCCTAACGGTTATACTCGGTATCTGGCCCCTGGACCTGGAAGTAAGGAAGCGAGGAGCGCTATACTGGATTAAAAAAGGAAGGTATGACCAAGCTGCTGAAATAATTGGAAGGCCTGTTGAAACCAATAAAGATATTTGGGATGCGCTGATGGATGAATGGCAGCAAACATGGACTAACAGCAACACGGGCAGAAGGACCTTCGACATGCTTCCTTGCGTGAAAGAGAGAATGAACATGACTCACCTACAACCATCTCCAGGGCTCATACACTACATATCTGGCCATGGTCCATACAACAGTTTCTTAGAACAGAGAGGCCTCAAAGAAACAAACAGGTGCGACTGTGGTGAAGTAAGTACTCCCGAGCACGTGGTTTGGGAGTGCAAACAAACTGAAGAATCAAGAGCATATCTCCAAATACAACTTCAGAACAGAAGAATATACGATATACTGCGTGATACCGAGCTCTGGCACTTGCTGGATGAAGCTGCTAATCTAGCGTCGCAGCGCGAGAAGGCGAGATTTGTTGAATTGAAACAGGCAGAGCGTAGGGGACGCCGCGAGCAACCGGCATCAGAAGCAGAAAGAAGGACAGGAGAGGAAGAAACTCAAGAGTAAAGAACAACCCAAATTTGACTACAAGCACTGCCCATGACTAAGGCGGTGCCTGCACCAGGAAGACGGCAAAGACTCAATTCATCGTAGTGCCTCTGGAAGCCAGAGGCACCTTCTCCAGGGCTCAGGGGGTGGCCTGCTCTGATTCCAGGAGAGAACTCCTGATGGGGGAGCAGGTGGCTCCAGGGACAAACCGGAGAAGAACGAGACCACTACCTGGAACGTGAAGCTGGCTGACGACACTTTGTGGTCAGCATGTCAGCAGTCGCCCCGCTGCATCAGCAGAGACAGCTAGCGGCCAGATGTCGACGCAGGCCAGCAGTGGTAAAAGAAGAACGTATACAAATAGACAGTTTATTAATTAGAAGTATGAAAATACAAAGACAATTGCTGATATTGGTGTGAATTAGTAAGATGGTAGATTAATTAGTAGATTAGTTGGTAGATTAAGTGGTATATTAATTATTAGAATAATTAGTAGATTTACTATTAGAATACTTAAATCCATTAAATCCTTAAAAATAATTATCCAGATATATTATTAACAAGAAAATAAAGTAAATTGTTTTAAGAATAAAACTGTAGAAACTAAGGGCCTACTTTAGGTAACAAGGTAGTAGGCTATGTAAAATCAGGAAATAAAATAAAAAAAAAAAAATAAAATAAAAAATAAACACACTGCTCCACTCCTTTCAGCCATCCATCTCTTGGTCTTCCTCTGGGTTGTTTAGCATGTATCTTAATTTCGTGAATTTTTCTTGGGATTCTCCGAATCTTAATTCTCTTTACATGTCCATACCATCTCAGTCTGGTCCTCTCTACCCTTTCCTGCCATGGTTCCTCTTTTATGGTGCATCTAATCACTTCATTCCTTATTCTTTCAATTTTAGTAACTCCCATTCTACCTCTTAAAAACTTCATTTCCCTTTCTTGTAATCTGCCGATGTCCCGCTTCTTCATTGTGCATTTTTCAGCAGCTTATGTCAAGATAGGCACGTAGTATGTGTGATAAATTACTCTCTTCCTTCTCTGTGGCACATCTATATTCCATATCAGACTTTTAACGCTCCTTAGAAACGCCTCTGCTTGTCTACCTCTTTCACTTATCTCGGCACCATTTTCTCCACATTCCTTTAATACACTCCCCAAGTACTTGAAACCTTCTTTAGTTGTTCACCTGCCATCACAATTGTCTGGGTTATCATAGTTCGAATTTTGAAGAACTGAAGCGTGTCAGTACAGGAAATAGCGTTTAAAATTCTTATACGTCCCCATCTGCAGTATTGTTGTGTCGTATGGGATGAATTAATATTATCGAGAATGTGCAGAGAAGGGCCACGTGACTTGTAACCGTTAGCCAAAGTCCCTACAAAAATGTCACAGAGTTGATACGGAAATTCACCTGGAATCCTCTTTTAACTAAATGACTTGGTTCCGTATAGTTTTTGAGAACATTGAAGTGACATCTGTTACTTACTAATGCGGTGAAATGTATATGCCATAAAATATTGACTCACACTGAAATAAGTGTTAATATTTTAGGGTGATGTCTATATAAATTCATTATTCTCTAGTACAGGTAGGTATTGGAATGCACAGAACATGAATTGCAGTGTATTCATGTAGGTTACTCTTATATGAAGTTGTATAACAACTTTAAATCATAAATGATTTCACTTCCAGTGAATTTGGCATTCTTGGTTCATTGTGTAAGGACGCCGACATAATGGCGTTAAAGAAGCACAATCGTCTTTTTTGTACTTATTTTACCAGCGGCTTTACTGTTACAGTCATTACGAGTTCAGCTAGTTCACACACACACACACAAAACAAGTCTTGAGTAATTGGAGGGACAGCTTTTTAAATGACCTCAAAATTTTCTTAAATCTGTATTAGGTTTAGACCTTTTTAACTGGAGAAGGAAAACAATTTTCTTGATTTATCTTCCACGTATTCCATACTTCCTTTAATTACTATTTCTGTGCTTCCAAAACTATAAACAATCTATCCAAATAGCAAACACTGGAGGCGAAATCTGAAGGCTATATTTGTTATAACGGTCAATTCCTTACTTTAAATTGGATTAAAAGTCATTTCAGCTCGATTAATTGAACAAGAGTGTAAAATCTTGTTGATTTGGCAGTTAAAACAAACTCGGTAGTGGACCCAAACTAATTCGCTTCCAAGTAGTAACCCGTGTTCCAGTGGGAACCCACTTTCAGCTAATGACATTATTGAAATATTCAGCACAGGCAGTTGCGTCTTTATAAACTGCTTTAATTAAACGGTGCAGCTCCGAATATCTGCATGGAAAGACATACCACGGAAGGAGGAGGCAAATTTAGAATTACAAATGAGATAGGCCCGCATAGCGATGAGGCTTCGGCAGACCGGTTCGGGTGGGCTGTTTTCGGCCCTGACTCAGTCCACAGTGAGCGGTGGAAGATAAGAGACCCCCGCCCCCCCCCCCCCCCAGCAAGGTCTCAGGGGAACGGGCTGGTGATTGCCTTACCAGAATGCTTCCCTGTTCCTGTCGGTGACAACTACGTCATTTAATAGATTCAGTCAATCATCACCGAACGGCACAAATCAGACTATTTTCGGAAATTCAATTATTATCTAAAAATCAAGTGTCCTTTAGCGTTCCCTTCACATGTTTAACTTTCTTTTGCCAACATTCACACGAGGTGTCAGTATTGAAAGACTTGTTGCATTTAAATATTGAACAAAATTTAATTTAAGTCCAAAGAAGTGCATGATCCAGTGGCAATTTCACTTGTCATTTTTTTTTAATGTCATCAGTCTCTACCCTGGTTTGATGCAATCCTCTATCCAATCCGATATTGTGATAGCCTTCTCATCTCTACACACCCCTTACTACCCACGGCCTCAGTAATCTGCTTCATACATTCTGATCTCTGTCTTCCTCTACGGTTCTTATCTTCGAATTTTATCTCCACCATCAAGTTAACCAATCCTGCACGTTTCAGAATATGACCTACCATTCTGTTTCTTCTTTCTGTAAGACTCATCCACACAATTCTGTCCTCAACTATCAGTTTAAAAACTCATTAGTTTCGTACTTTACCTGTCGACTTAATTTTCAGAATCCTATTAGAGCACCACATTTCAAATGCTTCAATTTTCTTTCTTTCTGGTATTCCTAAAGTCAATGCTTCGCTACCATATAGTGCTGTGCTCCACGCATAGAGTTTTAAAAAGTTCCTTCTGAGTCCTAGATTAATATTTGAAACTAAAATATCTCTCTTTTTCACGAAGGCTCTTTTCGCTACTGCTATTCTGATTTTAACATTATCCCTGCTTCGGCCATCGGTTGTAATTTACTTCCTAAGTAGTATAATTCACTGACTTCTGCTATCGTATCCGGCCCTATTTTTATATTTTTTCTACTATTATTGGTATAATTTCTGCTACATTAAATCACTTTTGTCTTGCTTTGGTTTATGTTTAGTGAAAACTCTTCCTTCAGTATTTTGTTCATAATAGTCAGTAATTTCTCAATATCCTCGGCCTGTTATGCTAACAAGACAATGTCATCAGCAAATCGTAGCATACTGATTTTTTCTCTTTGAACACTTATGCCACATGCAAATCTTTCTTTCACTTCCTTTATTGCTTCTTCTACATACAAGTTGAGTATTAACGGGGATAGACTGAACTGTACCGTGTCTATCACGATTCTCTACTTTTATTATAGCCACTTGATTCTTATAAATATTATGAAGTATTCTTCTGTCTCGGTATTTTAGACCCAACATCTTTAAAATTTTCAACATCTTGTACCTCCTAACATTGTCAAAGGCTTTTTATAAATCAACAATCGCCATAAAAATAATGTGTATCTCTTGATCCGCCTTTAAAGTAGTAATATTAATGCCAGAATCGTTCCTCTTGTACCGCGGTCTTTCATAAAACCAAAACGATCTTCGCCTACTATCCCTTTTACCACACTTTCCATTCTTCTGTATATTATCCTGTTTTCCTGTGACTCTGAGTACAGCTCCTTTATCATATCGGTTACTGACTGTGTCCCCCGGCAATTTTCAGAAACAAATCTAGATACCCTCGTTTGCACGCCCACCAACTTCTGTATTTGATACCAAAAAAGTAGGCCCCAAACCACAGCCCCATATTCAAAAAAAGTTTTGTAACCCGATTCCTTAAATTCTGCTGTACATCCTCCTATCATTCTCTCCAGTGAATGAAGGATTTTGTAACCTTTTCCTACCACCTGCCCAATGTGTCGTGCCAGTTGAGCTTATTATCAAATGTTATGCCAACATATTTACACTTCAATCCTTCAACAGGCAATTGTGTTCCTAGTGTAAGACTAACTGTTAGTTATTATATTCTCCTATCAGGCGTTAATAATCCGAAATAACATACTTGACCAAATACCCCGTAGCGGCCATATAGGTTAACAGGATCAGTCTCAAGCGTGACAGATTTTAATTAAGTATTGTTTCTGCCTCTTGCTTTTCTTAATGTAGAAATTTACAAATTCACATACAGCTCGAGAAATAATTCGTGCATAATTCTTATATCAACAGAGACAAACAATTTTTGAAATAACCAGGAGCAACTTGCAAGTACGTTTCAGAGAATTGTTGGACGGAAGATATAGAGAGCGTAGCAACAAATGTCATTCCTGATGGGCGAGCATACCCAATTTTAATTTTTAGGAGGTCCTGAGCAGTGCTGGAACGGTCCTTGATTTGCGCTTCCAGCAGTACGCTTGCCACAAAAAATTTGACAGGAAAAAACTTCGCGTTTCACATACAAGTGGCTGCATTCACATTGCCTCACTAAATGTTTTGGGTTTCTAGCGCGGCACAAGGGGAAGACGTGATGTCAGTGGCTCTATTGCAAATACCATTTAAAAAACGCATTATTTAAGAAGATAAGGCAACTGATGTTACTCAAAAATCATCGGATCGATTCCTGATCATTTAGAGAAGCTTAATTAAGAAACAAAACTTGGAGTCACTGATATTATATCAGGAAATTAATTGAACTGCTGACCACAATGAATTTTACTTTATTGATTAAATAGATATTTCAAAGTACTGACTATTGCATGTGGGATTTTTTATATACAGTAACAATGATAGTTTTCCTATTAATTATCATTACGATGCTTGCTTGTTTATCGTTTTTCAACACAAGTGACGGAAGCTGAGTCAAAAACCAACACACTCAAAAATTCCATAAAGCTATATAATTACACTGTCTGACAAAAAAAGATAGAACACCCAGAAGTGGAGAGAGAAACGACGTGAAACTTTAGGGGTTGATAGGGTGTTTGTTGTTTTTTCAGTGCTTACAAAACCCAGTAAAATTTAATAAGAACTTGGCAGCATAAACCCATCTATCAGTGTGACGTTGCATCCCCTCTGGCTTGGATGCAAGGCCGTTGTATCGTCTCCTGAGGTAAGTTCGCCCACAACTGTTGTTTCTTGTCCTTGATGTCTTGGATAATAGCACTGGACGGAGTTGACGTCAGAAGTAGTCCCACACATGATCTATCGAATCTGGGGATCTTGCTTGCTACTGTAGTACCTTTAACATCACACAGACAGTTCATAAAGACTCATGTCGTGTGTGGAAGAACATTGTTGTCTTGAAGAATGACAAAGAGATAACACGCTGGGTTGCAGGACTTCATTGCCGTCATAGTTCCCTCAATCACTGCCAACCGTGACCTGAAATCAAACCCGATGGCTCAACTAGCCATGACGCCAGAAGTAACACTGCTGTGTCTCTCCAAAACGTTGGAAGAGTGGGAACTCTCCCGAGGTGGCCGCCATATCCTCGGATGATGGTCATCTGAGATAGTGCAGAACTGTGTTTCATCACTGAACACTATGCGACAGTCCATGCTTTCCGGTATCCAGTTCAAACGTAGCCGTTGGTGTTGTGGTGTTAATAGCAGCCTACGCATGGGCCGGTAATTCCCTAGTCCAGCTGCTGATAGTTTCCTTTCAATGGTGTGAGATGACTTAGAATGTTTTTCGGATTACATTACTTGTTCTCTGACGGCAGGCGCAAATGTGAAGGGGTTACGATGTGCTTGGTACATAATACTGTGAATGCTTGTGTTGTTAGGACGTGGTCGACTAGTACCTTTACGACTAGTGTGTCTGCCCTCATGTTCCCAAGCAGTCCAACATTAAACCACTGCCATAAGTCCGAATACCCCCAAAATTTGTATATACACGATTCGACCAGTCTTCCAAATTGAGATCCACTATGAGGCTCCTATCAAACTTTGTCAGGTGCAGAAAACTCTGTTTCACACGAGTAAGCGGTATCTCCGTGCCCTTCACAGTGATCACTCAGCGCCCCTTATAGATCTGCCAAGCCTGGCAACATCACGTGTAACACTAATGCACTCCGATTGGCGTTCTTCCTGTCAGTGTATTACAAGTCTAATCATTTACATAACCGCCGATTTTCTGTGAGTGTACGAAGTGATATCATATGTCTTCTGGATACTGGATGTTGTCGGCAGGTGTAGATACGTCTTTTTTTTTTTAAAACCCTGTGGCGTTTGTTAACGTAATCTCATAAGGTTCTTTATATCAAAAGAGGAGGTATTGGCTTTATTCCTTATCAGGAATATTATTCTTTTTCAATAAAGTAATAAATAATTTTCTTGTTCTAAAGAAATATATGACTTTCTGATTATATTTAATAGAATGAGGTTCACTTGATTAATGATTCATAACAACTGGCAGATAATCTGTGGTATGCGAGTACGGGAAAACAGTGAAATCGTAAAAATAATTATAGTCAACTGTACAAAAATTTACGGCATCAAACACTGTGTCTAAAATTCATGTTGATTTGGAACGTCATTAAAAGATTTAATATACAACATAAAACGGAAAAAGTATCCAATTTGATTTTTTTAATAAATTATTGAAAAGAAGATATTGTTGCCAAGAAGAGAAGTTTCACCATCATAAAATCACAAAAGAATAGAATAAACAAATACTTCTGAGTCCATAATATCACATTTACTAATTTTGTTCCATTATTAAGCTGATTAAAAACTTTTCTCAACTTACTACTAAAAAACAAAAATATTTTTTCTGAAAGAATTTTATTCGTATTCATGTGACCTTTGAGGAAATATGGAATTTGTTTTAAATGTGATGATTGATATCAAATAAGGAAACGGCCAAGACATGCTGTAACAGCCCTTATACAAGTATCGCCAATGAAAGAAGCCATCAATTTGCTAGTAGTGCCAGATATCAAAACAGACTCAATTTAAAAAGACAACTCGATTGTTTTTATTCTAGATCAAATCATGTTCTACGTCTTGCAAATCAAGACGGAGTTAAAACATCATAAGCTGTGGGTATTGAAGAGAATGGTAAAATACGAAGAGAAGTATGCAATCTTTTTGGAAGACACATTCATCATGAAGAGCTGAAGTAACCCCAAGCTAGAATGGTGAGCAAAAATTTCTGACTCCTTATACTTCTACAGAACACTTCCTGGATATAATTTTACAAAATTTAAACTGCAATATTTGAATTTGTGTCAGCAAAACTCATTGCGTGTGCAAATCCGAAGTCTGAGGAATAGCGGGGAATAGAGCTCTGTTTCCGTTTGGGTATGGTATCGTAAAAAAATCGATATAACCATTTCCAAAGCTTGTAATCGAGGTTAACCTTCCTATGCTCTGGTTCCCTAATTTGGTTCTTGTAAGGTCAACAGGGTTCCAAGGAATCCGAACATCAATGAAGCAGCGTTTCCCAAGAAAACGGAGCACGCACTCCTACCAACAAACGCTCTGAATAACAACTCTACGATAGTTGCTGCCCTACATGTTCATGATTCATTACCAAAAGCGGCATTGAGACAGATTAATGAATAAACATTGTAGGCAGTGGCCTGCTGTTGGAACCTCGCTTTTTACTGGCCGCAACAGCGGATAAAAATAACAATTGTCTGATACGATCTGAAAATTATTCTAGAAGTTATTTAAAATTAATTCCATAAGACAGATCGAATAAAAGAAAGTAATGAAACGAGAACAGGTACAGGTAGAGAAAATTATGTAATTCACCAATTAATGTACTGTACACCGGATACACATTTCGATCTTTCTCTTAAAATCTCGTCTCCTGTAAGTTGGCAGTTTTTAAAGCGTTTCAGTGCAGCTTATGTACTTTTAATGTACAATAAATGAACATTGCCTTACAGAATTATAAAAATATTAATAGACAGTGAATACAGAGTCATTATTTAGATTTTTTATGGGCAACCATTGGATTTAATCGATCAGTAATAACGCAAAGAAGTAACTGAAATGTGATTATATAGAACGGGTGCTTCTTAACCTGTCAAAAACCAAAGATATATTTTTTTTTAAGCCTGCTGGAAAAACGGTATTTTTTTTTTCCTTTCGAAATTACTAATCCTTGAATCGTATTTGAAGGAATGTAAACAAACTTTCGCCAATGTTACAATCCCAGTAATTTCTGAGTTAGTAAAGAAGATTTATTTTAGATTAAATTCTCTGTGGTAAATAGTCGAGTAAGTCAGTTTGTGAAACAACTTTTCGGTGTTAACCATATAGGCTCTGTCACAATTGTCAAGTGACTGACTATTTGGGATAGTTACCAGAGCAAATTTGATCTATATACATCGCCAAGAAAACCTCCAGTCTTACATAACTATAACTTTGTTATTAGTTATTAACAATAAAATGCTACAAGTTGTTTAAGAATACTATAGAATACGATTCTGGACTATATCAACGTTATTTTCGCTAGAGATTATTTGAGATGCTAAGAACTCCTGCGAAATTTAATTTTGATTTTTAGGAAATAAAAGAAACAAATATTTCCTTTCCTAATAAACAACCTTTTTGGTTTCATCATTCAAAAAGTTTCAGTCAAGTGTTTCACATGTTCGGTTGAACATCCTGTGTGCTGGTGGTAGATTTTCAGTTTTTCACTTGAAAATGTCTTCTGGTAATACCTAGAAATTTTGGTACCATTATGAAATGAGAAAATTTAGCGTCAGTTGTTGATAAATCGAATTTATTTAGTGTAGGTGGTACTCGGAGTTTTGCTGAAACTTGAAAATTTCTGCAATCAATTGCGATACTTCTTTTAGCTCTAGTTTTACTCCACTGAGAGCAATTAAAACACTTTCAATGTTTATCATATTTAAGGCGGAGACTCTACATCTGTTTGTACATGCAATCGGTAAGTTACACTAGCGACAATAATTATATAATAATCGACATTAAGGGTAATATTTCTAGTGCGTCTTGAGAAATAGCAAGGAGAACTTGAAAAGAAATGTATTTCTGTTGATTTTTAAAGATAACAATTTCTCTTATGTAACAGAGCAGAGGCATTTAGACAGGTTGTGTTTTTTCATTATGTTTATGGTTCCCATTAATTAACCATCATTCATATACTCGTAGTTTGCAATATGCTCTAATATTCACTGGGAATCTCAAAAACAAGGAATAAAATATTTCAACAGATTTTGCAAATTCAGAATTTAAGAACGTTTTCCAAACACTTAAATAAAACTTAAGTAGAATAAGAGTCAGCGGTTAGACAAAACACATACCCCAGAGTTGTGTTTAAAGGGGACCTGGCGAGCAGCTAAAGCTTTTAAACTCCATTGCACGTTGCGCATCGTTATGCAGGCATTCAAAGACGACAATTCAAATTCCCAGCCATAGCAATTCTAACGTGCCTTTGTCGAAATCGTGAAGAAATTCTAAATCACGGTTTAGTAAGTGAGGCGGTTCATTTACATTTCAGCAGTACTGCATACACAAAATTGATCGGATTCAGAAAGGTGTCGTTCAGCACTTCTAACTCTGAATGATAGCTTTAAGGATTTCTCAAATGTACAGAGAAGAAAAAAGGAAGTAGTTTCCAAACAATAATGGTTTAACACTGGTGTTATAGAATTTTTTCTGATATACTACGAAGATTGGCTTGATTTATTTACCTTTTTAATTACTAAATATTCTACAGATGGAATGAGTAATGAAAATAACTAGTTCAACATGAAGTGTTTTTCTTTCAATATAAATAACATGAAAATCACAAAAACTTGTCGAAGTATTATCCAAAAGATATGTTCTTCAGTGCCTATAATAAATGCCATCATCCTGAATTTTTTCCGATGGTCGGAAAAATAGAAGGTGTAGTGACACATTTTAACAATTATGGCAACTCACATCCCCGGAAGTAAGCAATGAAATAAAAATATCCTAGTCGAAAACAATATTAGGACACCATACTCACCGGGATTATGATTTTTAAGTGGGCGTACTTTAAATAACATTATTTTTACTGTTTCTCTAAAGATCTATTTTTCGTACAATAGAATACATCGTTATGCAAAATTTTAACACAATTGATGCATATGACGAAATTATAAGGTTTCTGGTCTTGCAGTCCTATTGCCGTCGCTCTGCTGTTTTCCCATTTGTCACCGGATTAAAGCACGTAAGCGAAATAAGTTTCAGAATTTTTACACAATATTAGTTCTGTTGATACAAAACATTTTAAAAGTTTATAATCTAAAGGAGTTACGAATAAATAAATGGAGTCAAGAATGTTTCCCACCTCCGCGTGTGTGGTATCTATGTTTAGAATTAGTCAAGTAGAGGACTAATGAAAAGATTACGCTGTAACTTATATGACCAAGAAGACAGTACTTCAAACCCTGAATTCAAATAAAAACTTTGGTCTAATAGTAAAAAAATCTGAAGTTTGATTAGCATGAGAACTACGTTCCAGTTTATATATATTCTAGAATGTTCATCATGGGACGAATTTTCAAAGACTGTAACAAACATGCAAAGAAAATCACGTTGTGGGGCTCTTTAACAGTCCAGTGGAAACGCAATGATTAGTGGGCCTAATGTGGTCCTTTCCAGGTTGCAGCAGAATATCATCTGCGAACAACCAATTAATGGTACATATACGGTTGTAAAAAGCTGTACCCAAGCGCTTTCCCTGTAGCATTATGAAATCGAGAGCATATCTTCAGTACTACTTTACCCGAGAAACAGAGATGATTTCTCTTTAATTTAATTGCAATGCCACGCACGCTCCGAATTCGATTTACCTACCCACCCATCCATTCATGTACCAGTCTACTGTAGTCTGTACGAATGTTAATTTTAAATTCCTTCTTCATCTTCGGTAAATTATTCATTATTTTCTTCGGTAATTTTTTCCAATCCCTGAGTCGCATACCTACGAGAGGAAATCGAGTGCCATATTGTGGTCATGGTCGTCTTTTCCGTTCCATGCACCTCTTAATCCACGCACCAATATATTTCCACACCTCATCACCAATAGGCACCTTGTACATTTCCACCACTCTCTTCACCTTCCTCCTATCTTCCAGTGAATCCTAATTCCAGTACCTTTATCACATTAGTAACTGACTGGGTTCTGCAGTAACTTAGAGAGACAAATCTAGCAGACCTTACTTCTCTGGTACGTCCCCTCATCATTCTTTCTAATAAATAAAGGATTTTGAAACCTTTTCCTACCATCTGTCCAATGTGTTCTTCCCCAGTTGAGTTTAATATCAAATGTTATGCCAAGATATTTAAGTTTCACATCTTTAACAAGTAATTTCTTCCCCATTATATCATCATATTCAACCTTTAGGTTTTTGTCTGTGTGCCTAATAAAGACTCTTTTGGCATTTACATTCATTCCATGTTGACCTACCCATTATAATATTCTATCCAGGTCACTCTATAGCTGTTAAATCTTCTCCTATTTTGCACATATCACATTACGTCATCTGCGAACAACCTAACTTCTGACAGTAAACAATCAAAGCAATCATTCATTAGATTAATTATAGCATTAGAATAACTACCCAAGTATGTCTAGCATCATGCAGGGTTTTATGTCTATAGTGAGTATCTAGTGTTGCTCAAGTTATACCCTACGAGTATGCCGTTAACATGTGATCGTCCTAATAACACCACAAAGCAAAGCATTGAGTTTTTTAAACTAAACCAGGTGATTGCCGCACAATCCGGTTATGGTAAACTATAAAGCTAAAACTTTTTTAGTTGTTCAAAGGTCATGGATACAATTATTGTTTGTATTTCTGTGTATTGGATTTGTTAGGAGAAGCAACTTTTTTTTTATTCTGAGTGTATATTCAATATTTCCTTTTACTATTCAATATTTGCAGTGTATTTAAGTGATGCATACACCTTGTAACAGAAAAGACGAGTTGTCTTCCATTCATTTACTGAGCATCAATTTATTTGTTTTGTAACAACCCCACATCCCTCTAGCCACTTGTTTATTGAACTGTATATGTGATTAATAAATCCTCTAATGTTTTAATGTTGTGAGCAGGCAGGAATTCGTAAATATTGATTAATATTCACCAGTAGTTACACTTCATTGACTAAAATTTATGTTAACGCGATCTGATGTTTTTTTTTTAGTTTCTTTATTTCTTGTTATTAATCTTTATCTCAATCGATATCGTTAATTAACTAAATGAAATGTTCATTGGCTGAATTTGTGCCAGTATGTATGGCTCATTAAATCTTATTGGGAACTGATACTGCAAACTGCTTTAATGTAAACATCAAACTTCACACGCTTCTAAACACTTCAAGGAAGGCATGGATTCTGAAATTACAAGCTAACAGGAGCAGAACGATGCCATCTGAAAGAGTTGTATGACCCATGAACTGAGTTACAGTGCTCGTGTCTGCAAACACGTAACGTTCGCTCTGCGCCAGGCAGTGTTTTCACTGCGATTTACATCGAATTATACGCATCCCCTGCGTGAAGTTAATCCACGTTGATTTAAAATTACGGCGCGATCCGTTCGCTTCACGCTTGGCTAGAACTCCACCCCCGGATGCCCCCTTCCCTCGGCAACTCTTACCCTCGCTCACTATTTATAGACCTGTGGAGGTAAAATGAAACGCAACAGTTTAATTTACATGTAATTTGAGAGGCCTCTCTCGCTTTTTTCCTTCTCTCTTTTTCCCCAAATTAACTCTCCTCTCTCGCTGCGGCCGCCGGCGCAGTTTGTTTGGAATTAGTTTCGGCCCGCTTGGCTCACTTCAGCTAACAGTCTTCTGCATGGTGGCGCCCGCTGTGTGTGGTGCCAAGTGCTTCCCCACCTGCAAATTGACGCTGTTTGCCGCCGCACCAAGCAAAGTAGTGGCTAAACACTGTGCACCAAGTGAGCATCCGACCGAGTGAATCACTGCACACGTCACCGTGACACTTTTATTTTGTTTGTTCCGACACCCGGCAGTTGCCAGTATTCAGACTTATGGGAATTCTACAGATATCCTTCCTTTCTGAATTATTACCTGTTACGACCATTTCTTTTCAGACGATAAGCATACAACTGTACTATACTGCTTCTCTGCGGATTATTCGTCCTGAAACGATATTGATTTTAAGTAAGCGTTTTTCATTACATATTTAAAATCTTTTTTTTTTTTTTTTTTTTTTTTTTTTTTTTTTTTTTTTGCATTTTGTAAAGTGAATTAGAATATATGTATGAAATAATCGGAGATAAAAAGTAAAACATCAATACCACCGATTTCCAAATGCTGGAATTTAGAGATGAATTCTGCTAGCTTTGACATCATTCGATCTACTAAATAGCATTTTGTTACTTTTAACTCCGTGAAGGTATACGACTTTGCTTATTTGAACTTAGAAAAATTTATCTGATTAAAATGTCAGACTGTATGAATTGATTGTGAGAGAGTGGATGAGTAATTGTAATGATTATTATGTGCTTTAATTATTTTGAGGGGATTGTTAGGTACACCCCGAGTAGCTACCAAATTTAGAAACTTTTTCAGTCACTATAAACAGTTTTTATTGTGAAAGTAGTAACAAATTTACCGATCGTGGTGGGTGAGCAACGTTCTGGCCTCGCATTCGGGAGATATCAAGATTTGGGTTTTCCATTGTTTCTACAAATCACTGCAGGCGAATGCCAGGATGCTTCCTCCAAAAGGCCAGGGCGGAATTCCTTCCCGTTCCTGGCCCCAGTCCTCTCATCGGCAAGGCATAAAGCCATAAGCAAAAATAAAAGTAAGTAGTTTGATTATAGTTCAAAATAATTTCGTTACAGTAAAAAATAAAATCAATAACAGTTTGTTATCAAATAATCTGACGAAAGCGCATTGTTTGCTTTTAGCTTCGTCATTTCATTTTTACATTATGGGGATTCCGTTGCCACTCTGGCAGCCGATTGGCAAAGACTCATTGTTATTTCCATAAATTTCATTGCTGAAAAACTTTCAGAGCCCTGTAACTGTACAGCCTGTCTTTCAGTCTCACCCTAATGTTATAAATAGTCTGTGCTTTTTTAAAGAACTTCCGATATATGCAAAGAGTCTTCGTTTCCGAATATGAGTCAGGTGATATTAATCGGCAAGTTGATTAGTTGAGTACATTAAAATAGCAACCTTGTAAGCACTAGATCTGTAAAATCGATCATTTAATTTCGGTGACTGGCTGCAAGTTATATTAAAATTATAAAAATTTATTTTAAAAACCATTTCTCTTAAGCAAGTTTCGTCTTGGAAAATATTGTGATGGAGCTTTACAATGAAATATACTAACACTAAATTTCTAAGTACAGACCTTACAGTTTTCTTGACGTATTGCAGTATGTAGTGTTACATGTAATCAAGGCATTTGGTGTTCCTCGCGAATAATTCATAGGAACTATAGTCGTATGTCGCTTGGGTGTGATAGGCCGAGCGGAAACCTTTTAATTTCACACTTAATACGACAGAGTGGAGGGAGGGAAGCTGTGGTTGTTCGCCTTGGGCACCTGCCTACCCCTTAGAGGGTAGTCTGCAGGCATATTGCCAAGGAAGTAACTGAGCCTTAGCTACTGAGAAAGTATGGACACGGCGTGATCTCACTGATTAGCATTAAACATTTACATCAATATTATCATACATCCTTATCTACGGAGAGGTGACTTATGTTTTAGGAATGATAATACATGTTAATTATTACTGGTATATTACATTTCAAGACAAATCGGCGTACATGTTACACTATTGGCTACATTGATCAAAGGAATGATTTGTCACTAGAAATACTTTATGCTAATTGGTTAATATTCATTGATCTTCCATTGGGGAACTATTACTGACGTTGCGCTATACTGATTGGTTGACATATTAACTATAAGTAGTGAAATAAGGGGGGAGTGAGCTCGTACCCCGGACCAAAACACCCGATGTATTTCTTATGGGAGGGGGAGTGAGCTCAGGACCACCCACGTCGCGCAGGTGTTCGCCTGGCCACGTGCCCACCATAAATCATCAACACCTGTCATCAAGCTGTCAAGAAGGCCACGTGCCACGTTGTTACGGGTCATAAATTGTATGCTAATGTGAATAATATGCTAATGAGGCTACGCGGCACTTCTTAACCTGAGTTACGGGTCATAAATCGTATTCTAATGAGTGTCGTGTGACCAAATCGTCTAAATGGCTTTATTATTTATTTTTAAACCTCAATTACGGTACAATATTCACTTTAGTATTACATTCTTGTGGTGTGACGTATCGAAGGCGGGCCGGCGCCAACTTGTGGTCAGTTTGTGGTCATTCCCGCCCCCCTCCCCGCCGCGCATGTGCCGCGCAGGTGTTCGCCTCAGATCATAAATGGGAATAATATGCTAATGAGGCTACGCGGCGGGGTCGTCGCGGGGATTACGTAATATTTCCGGCAGTGCAAGACCCTACCCTGGGGGCACAAATCTGTACCTAGGTGAATGTGTATGAATGTTTTGCAAATAGTGTTTGTGTGTGAAGAGGAAATATACCGTTTATCTGTGTATCTAGTTGGTAAATATATACAGTGCACTGCTTAGGTTGCTGCAAAAACATGTATACCAGTATAGTTCAAATATTTCAATGCTGTACATATTAAAAAAAAAATATGGAAAGTTAAAATTTATTCACAAATTCGCCTATTCCTCTTAGGCAGGTGGTCGTGGGTTCAAAGTTCTAAAACATATAATTAAGATTTAATCTTTAAATAGTGTTACGACATATCAATTTACAAGTAATTTTTCTACCAAGTGCAGAGAAATTTATTCTATGAGAATCTGTCGAGCCGTTACCGAGATACTAGTTTTAACGTTATATGATGTTGAATAAGCCGCCCGCCCGCTGACTTGAATGAATTTCATATACCCCGCAGCCGGCAGGCCACCCCCAACCCTACCTGGAGCCGCAATGTATTATACTGTTTGGGCCCGCACGAAAAAAAAAATCCCATCGACCGCCATTAATTTCTTTGTCCGCCCATCTGTTTTGAGAGGTGTCCTCCTAACAAAACGTTCTTAGGTGCCGCCACCCCTTCATGATATAATAATTGTAGATTGCACTTGAATTCAGAGTACAGATACATTATTTTTTTATTCGTTGAATACGAAATAACAAAATCCTTGATAATTTCCAACATGAATACGACAAAAACATTCTGAAAGCTGTGAACATTTCAACGATTGGGCAAATAAATCTGGTATTTCAGATAGTGTACTAAGTACCTAGGTTATATTCCCAAACATCGCCACAGTATGTGTGGAGTAAGAACAAACGACATTATTGATACTGGCTGGTACTGTGAGTAAGCATTCAGCCACGGCCTTTTGAAGGAATCATCCCGGTATTCTCCTGGAGTAATTTCGGAAACCATGGAAAACCGAAATCCGTATAGCCGGAAGAGGATTCGAATCTTGCGTCCTCCCGAATGAGAGGCCAGAGCGTTACCTCTCACCCACCACGCTCTGTCACAGAATTCTCACATTTACTCAATAAAGAGGGCGACGGCTGCAGAAAAACCTAATTAACCCACAGAAAGACTTGGGATATCGGCATCGAAGGGGTCAGAACCGGGAAAAAGCGTTAATAAGCTGACTCTGTCGAAATGAATTTGCTTCTCCCTGCCATGTGTGCTCCATTTCTTTTTCTTTATGGGCATGAAAGCTGTACCGAGAGAAAAGAATTGAAGCTTTCGAAATGTATTTGTATCGTCGTCTCTTACACATATCTTGGGGTGCTGAAAATCTCAAACGAAGAAGTACTTCATAGGATAGAGAAACAGAAAGAACCGCTCCCCTATGTGGACCGCTACATACAGGCAGGAAAATACTTTCATCACTAAAGACAAAAAAAAAGCTTCGTTCTATAGCGCCTTAAGCTTTGAGTTACAAACGACATTATTGATACTGGCTGGTACTGTGAGTAAGCATTCAGCCACGGCCTTTTGAAGGAATCATCCCGGTATTCTCCTGGAGTAATTTCGGAAACAATGGAAAACCGAAATCCGTATAGCCGGAAGAGAATTCGAATCTTGCGTCCTCCCGAATGAGAGGCCAGAGCGTTACCTCTCACCCACCACGCTCTGTCACAGAATTCTCACATTTACTCAATAAAGAGGGCGACGGCTGCAGAAAAACCTAATTAACCCACAGAAAGACTTGGGATATCAGCATCGAAGGGGTCAGAACCGGGAAAAAGCGTTAATAAGCTGACTCTGTCGAAATGAATTTGCTTCTCCCTGCCATGTGTGCTCCATTTCTTTTTCTTTATGGGCATGAAAGCTGTACCGAGAGAAAAGAATTGAAGCTTTCGAAATGTATTTGTATCGTCGTCTCTTACACATATCTTGGGGTGCTGAAAATCTCAAACGAAGAAGTACTTCATAGGATAGAGAAACAGAAAGAAACGCTCCCCTATGTGGACCGCTACATACAGGCAGGAAAATACTTTCATCACTAAAGACAAAAAAAAAGCTTCGTTCTATAGCGCCTTAAGCTTTGAGTTACAAACGACATTATTGATACTGGCTGGTACTGTGAGTAAGCATTCAGCCACGGCCTTTTGAAGGAATCATCCCGGTATTCTCCTGGAGTAATTTCGGAAACAATGGAAAACCGAAATCCGTATAGCCGGAAGAGGATTCGAATCTTGCGTCCTCCCGAATGAGAGGCCAGAGCGTTACCTCTCACCCACCACGCTCTGTCACAGAATTCTCACATTTACTCAATAAAGAGGGCGACGGCTGCAGAAAAACCTAATTAACCCACAGAAAGACTTGGGATATCAGCATCGAAGGGGTCAGAACCGGGAAAAAGCGTTAATAAGCTGACTCTGTCGAAATGAATTTGCTTCTCCCTGCCATGTGTGCTCCATTTCTTTTTCTTTATGGGCATGAAAGCTGTACCGAGAGAAAAGAATTGAAGCTTTCGAAATGTATTTGTATCGTCGTCTCTTACACATATCTTGGGGTGCTGAAAATCTCAAACGAAGAAGTACTTCATAGGATAGAGAAACAGAAAGAAACGCTCCCCTATGTGGACCGCTACATACAGGCAGGAAAATACTTTCATCACTAAAGACAAAAAAAAAAAAAAGCTTCGTTCTATAGCGCCTTAAGCTTTGAGTTGTTAAATTCCTATCTGTTGAAATCCCATTACATCTCAAGTACAGAAACAGATCATAGCATACTTCTGAGAAACAATTTAGTCCAGCACAAGTCCAAGAACAAGGTTTTAGTCTTCTCTATGAGAAAATTCCAGATAACCCTATCAATAAAAGTCAATAAGACCAAGCAAGTGTGCACATTAAAATATTCAGGCACTGTGGTGGACGAGCAGGGTGACTGCAAGAAAGAAATCAAAGAGTTGTACAGTGAAAGTTAACTCACTAAGAGGAGAAACGTTTTTTTTTCTTTTTTTTATGATTAAAGGGAATAAAGTCTTCGAACTGCCAACATTTTTTCTTGAAATTACGATTTGCACGCTCGATATTTGCTATATTTTCGACACACATGCCAGTAGGTAGTAATAGATCAATAATGGTTTGCTCTCGTGCTATGTAGTAGTGTGTCTACATGCACCTTAAGGAGTTGTGTGTGTAGTATCTACAATGTTTTTTTGACGAAAAGTGGGACTTGGGATAAGGAACGGTAAGGAATTCGGCCATGGCCTTTTGAAGGAAGCATCCAGGCATTTGCCCGAAGTGATTAGGGGAAACGATGGAAAACCCAAATCTGGATGCCCGGACGGGGATTCGAACCCGCGTCCTCCCGAATGCCAGACCAGAGTTCAGAATGTTCGGCTCACCATGATGACTTAGTTTCTACCCCGGCTATTGCTATCTGTAGGTTTGAAGGAGTTGTGTGCTAAACTCCTAGCAGCTTTACAGAGTGGCGAGACTTCAACCTTATCGTATTACATTGCCTAGGAGGAACGATTATTCCCCGACTTTTATGGAGGCCTGGAGCAGCTGACTTGTTTCTCGTAAATTTTCAATCTCTTCACGCGGTTCCATGCTATTAATAGCACTCTGCAGTCGATAATAAAGCGTTATACTTTGCCCATGTATGTTTAATTGCAAATAATTGATAATTTATTGCTGTATGATGCAACCTTTCCATCATGATAGGGTGCGCATGGGATTGAAACAACAAATATGAGCATCATAGCACTGAATGTATTCGATCCAAGGTGATGATTTTTTTATTCATAGCCAATTCATTCTCCCTGCATGCTGCATCTAGTGGATTGACCCCCGTCTGGCCGAGTTTCAGACGTTTTTCCAGTTTCGTCTCGGGTCCACAGAACTGGTAAGTTGGAATGTGTGCCTCAAATGGCATTTTATCGATGGGCTTGTTTAAGAAGCCACGTTCCTTCACCTTCCGTGTACCTGCACAGCCCCTCCAACACACACATCACATTACCGTCAAGGGTTGCAAAGGATGAAAACTACAGATGTTATCGATCAAAGGTTAGGAAAACCATGTCATGAGTATTCACAACGCATACAATCTTCCAATCATGATAGGGTGAGCAAAGGATTAAAGCAAAATATGTGTTTATCACAGAACTCAATGTATTCGATCAAAGGTGCTGACATAACGTAAGCTAACACGTAACATGCTGGCCCGCCTAACCGCATAGACACATAGAGCATCATAGTACACTAAGATACATAAAAATATACATAGAAATATTCTGGCCTCATTCTGGCTCTAAGGACCTCGACATAGACGGGCTTTAACCCGTAGGAAAAAAAATAAATAAAGAAAGAAAAATCAAAAAAAGGATTACGTATTTGATTTTTCGGGTTTTGGCCTCACTAAAATTAGCAGGGATCGAGAAGGACATACAAAATTTTTCCCCAGCTGCACTTGTCGTGCAAGTACAGACGCATATGTTTCCTCAGGTGTTACGGTTGTTGAAACACATGCGTGTATCCGTTGCAGAGAATTAAAGTCCGTTGTCAGATCAACGCTTGTTTGCAACGATGTTACAAAACACAGGTGCTACGAGTTCTGTTTTTCCAGCGTCCCACGAAGATACTGACTGCAAGTAACATATCGTTACATGCACGAAGGTTTCCTGATATTCTAATTTAACCAATGTGTTTTGTAGTAGACGTGCTGTACTTTTCTGCGACTATATTAACTATTTATAATAAAACCTCGTAGTAGTAGCATGTTGAGCAGCGGGGATGAACGAAATTTTCACTGTTCTTTTTTTTTTTTACTTATGGCCTTACCTTTTTGACGGGAGTGATTTGGGGGAACGATGGAAAACCCAAATCTGGATGCCCGAAGGGGGATTCGAACCCTCGTCCTCCCGAATGCGAGGCCAGAACGTTAGCCATTCACCCACCACGCTCGGTCACTGTTCGTGGCTTGGCAAGCATGGTTGTGCACGATTCCGAATCACCAGACTGTCTATGAAAAACCTGATTTAAATCCCATAGCTCTATGCAATGAATGTGAGGTTCTGATACAACACATTTGTTGATTACTCATCCGTCGGATGGGCACATTACGCTTGGCGGCCCTCTCGTTTCTTTTGTAAGACTTTATGAAGTTTATTCATCAATGAAATGGGCCAAAGAAAAGCGTGATATCTGTGTAATTGAGTGTTCGGCTGATAAGGCAGTCTCCAGGAAGAAGAAGAAGAAGAAGAGAAGAAAAAAAAAAAAAGGATGACAACTGGAGAGACGTGTGCATCACAGACTTCAATGTTATCAATTGCCTAACCATCAGTAGACATACAAGCCGGCATAACTTACATTATGTTATGGTAAGTTCAGGTCAGCTGCGCTGGATAAAATGTTGCATTGTGTTAACAAGCGAGGTTGGTGTACAGTCAATTGCTCTGTTTGGCCAAAGTCGCAAGTGCTGACCAATTCTATCATGTTAGGAAATCTATATGATACATATTCTCCGCACATGCAACCTTTCCATCATGATAGGGTGCGCATGGGATTGAAACAACAAATATGAGCATCATAGCACTGAATGTATTCGATCCAAGGTGATGATTTTTTTATTCATAGCCAATTCATTCTCCCTGCATGCTGCATCTAGTGGATTGATCCCCGTCTGGCCGAGTTTCAGACGTTTTTCCAGTTTCGTCTCGGGTCCACAGAACTGGTAAGTTGGAATGTGCGCCTCAAATGGCATTTTATCGATGAGCTTGTTTAAGAAGCCACGTTCCTTCACCTTCAGTGTACCTGCACAGTCCCTCCAACACACACACCACATTACCGTCAGGGGGTGCAAAGGATGTAAACTACAGATGTTATCGATCAAAGGGGCATAGGTTAGGAAAACCATGTCATGAGTATTCACAACGCATACAATCATCCAATCATGATAGGGTGAGCAAAGGATGAAAGCAAATTATGTGTGCATCACAGAACTCAATGTATTCGATCAAAGGTGCTGACATAACGTATCAGACAGATTAACAAACACACACACAAGTCATAACAAAAACCACTATCATGAAGGTGGAATAAGTTAGCGTAAGTTCAGGTTAATTCTTATTTTCCATAAATTCGGAGTGTATGTGAAGCGATAACTTTATATATATAACTTTATATGCTTTATGCTGATATCCCAAGTCTTTCTGTGGGTTAATTAGGTTTTTCTGCAGCCGTCGCCCTCTTTATTGAGTAAATGTGAGAATTCTGTGACAGAGCGTGGTGGGTGAGAGGTAACGCTCTGGCCTCTCATTCGGGAGGACGCAAGATTCGAATCCTCTTCCGGCTATACGGATTTCGGTTTTCCATGGTTTCCGAAATTACTCCAGGAGAATACCGGGATGATTCCTTCAAAAGGCCGTGGCTGAATGCTTACTCACAGTACCAGCCAGTATCAATAATGTCGTTTGTAACTCAAAGCTTTAAGGCGCTATAGAACGAAGCTTTTTTTTGTCTTTAGTGATGAAAGTATTTTCCTGCCTGTATGTAGCGGTCCACATAGGGAAGCGGTTCTTTCTGTTTCTCTATCCTATGAAGTACTTCTTCGTTTGAGATTTTCAGCACCCCAAAATATGTGTAAGAGACGACGATACAAATACATTTCGAAAGCTTCAATTCTTTTCTCTCGGTACAGCTTTCATGCCCATAAAGAAAAAGAAATGGAGCACACATGGCAGGGAGAAGCAAATTCATTTCGACAGAGTCAGCTTATTAACGCTTTTTCCCGGTTCTGACCCCTTCGATGCTGATATCCCAAGTCTTTCTGTGGGTTAATTAGGTTTTTCTGCAGCCGTCGCCCTCTTTATTGAGTAAATGTGAGAATTCTGTGACAGAGCGTGGTGGGTGAGAGGTAACGCTCTGGCCTCTCATTCGAGAGGACGCAAGATTCGAATCCTCTTCCGGCTATACGGATTTCGGTTTTCCATGGTTTCCGAAATTACTCCAGGAGAATACCGGGATGATTCCTTCAAAAGGCCGTGGCTGAATGCTTACTCACAGTACCAGCCAGTATCAATAATGTCGTTTGTTCTTACTCCACACATACTGTGGCGATGTTTGGGAATATAACCTAGGTACTTAGTACACTATCTGAAATACCAGATTTATTTGCCCAATCGTTGAAATGTTCACAGCTTTCAGAATGTTTTTGTCGTATTCATGTTGGAAATTATCAAGGATTTCGTTATTTCGTATTCAACGAATAAAAAATAATGTATCTGTACTCTGAATTCAAGTGCAATCTACAATTATTATATCATGAAGGGGTGGCGGCACCTAAGAACGTTTTGTTAGGAGGACACCTCTCAAAACAGATGGGCGGACAAAGAAATTAATGGCGGTCGATGGGATTTTTTTTTCGTGCGGGCCCAAACAGTATAATACATTGCGGTGCGGCTCCAGGTAGGGTTGGGGTGGCCTGCCGGCTGCGGGGTATATGAAATTCATTCAAGTCAGCGGGCGGGCGGCTTATTCAACATCATATAACGTTAAAACTAGTATCTCGGTAACGGCTCGACAGATTCTCATAGAATAAATTTCTCTGCACTTGGTAGAAAAATTACTTGTAAATTGATATGTCGTAACACTATTTAAAGATTAAATCTTAATTTATATGTTTTAGAACTTTGAACCCACGACCACCTGCCTAAGAGGAATAGGCGAATTTGTGAATAAATTTTAACTTTCCATATTTTTTTTTAAAATATGTACAGCATTGAAATATTTGAACTATACTGGTATACATGTTTTTGCAGCAACCTAAGCAGTGCACTGTATATATTTACCAACTAGATACACAGATAAACGGTATATTTCCTCTTCACACACAAACACTATTTGCAAAACATTCATACACATTCACCTAGGTACAGATTTGTGCCCCCAGGGTAGGGTCTTGCACTGCCGGAAATATTACGTAATCCCCGCGACGACCCCGCCACGTAGCCTCATTAGCATATTATTCCCATTTATGATCTGAGGCGAACACCTGCGCGGCACGTGCGCGGCGGGGAGGGGGGCGGGAATGACCACAAACTGACCACAAGTTGGCGCCGGCCCGCCTTCGATACGTCACACCACAAGAATGAAATACTAAAGTGAATATTGTACCGTAATTGAGGTTTAAAAAATAAATAATAAAGCCATTTAGACGATTTGGTCACACGACACTCATTAGAATACGATTTATGACCCGTAACTCAGGTTAAGAAGTGCCGCGTAGCCTCATTAGCATATTATTCACATTAGAGTACGATTTATGACCCGTAACTCAGGTTAAGAAGTGCCGCGTAGCCTCATTAGCATATTATTCACATTAGCATACAATTTATGACCCGTAACAACGTGGCACGTGGCCTTCTTGACAGCTTGATGACAGGTGTTGATGATTTATGGTGGGCACGTGGCCAGGCGAACACCTGCGCGACGTGGGTGGTCCTGAGCTCACTCCCCTCCCATAAGAAATACATTGGGTGTTTTGGTCCGGGGTACGAGCTCACTCCCCCCTTATTTCCCTACTACTATATTTCATTGGTAGACTGATTACAGGGCAAGGCACATTAAACGCTATCGAAATGAGTGACTGTCGGCGAATGCATTAGATTCCTTTCTAGCGGTGGACATACGCAATCAGTGGATCAAGCAAGCTCTAAGTACCTGTTAGGTGATGGTGTTGAACGGTGCGTCCATGGATGATGGAAGATGGACCGTCGATTCCGTGGTGGATTATGGACTAACTAGAGCAGTGTGCTCTCAGACTACAGGAAAACTCATTAGGGATTCTGGTGGGGATAAAAGGTGATGTTAATTGGCTCACTAGGACTAAGTGGAGATGGTCAGGGCGGAGTTATAGTGTGAGGAGTGGGGACTGCATAGTGTGGTGGTTTCCAGGCTGACATAAGCTTCGCAAAGCTATTCTATATGCTGTGGGTTCCCTCTAGTAAGCACTCCCACACAGTCGGGAAACTGCTGCCGTATACAGTCTGCTGAAATTTCAGTGAGGCGTAGCCTGCGATAAGAAACTGGCATAGCGCGGTTGTAAGCTATGTACTGAGTTACAGGCGTGGATAGCAGAGACTTGCTACGTGCTCAACCTGAGACCTACGTGCTTCGTTACAAAAGATAACATTGCCGCAGCGTGAGATCTGGCTCGCTGGTACAACTGGATGTGAATCGGAACTACGATGAGTTTGAATAAAGGCTTCAAATCTATACCCTATACCTTAGAATACGCGAACCCACGACACTATATGCACGTTATTCGCACTTGCAGAAACCCCAAGAACGTTACAGTGGCCATAGCAACACGCAGCCTCTTACCTGGACTGCCGGAGGACAGAATTCAGGTGTATTAGGAGAATTATCGGGGAAACACTTATACTGTTAAGCCTTTGAAAGCCAAGGTTATTCTTGAATGAAAAACAAGAGACCCTAAATACAATTTATTGACACTTCCTAACGATTTGGGTATTTTTCAGATGTTCGGAAAGTTATAGTGACGTATGACATAATATGGTGGGAAACAGCAGCAACGAATGAAAGGAATATACCTGCTGTGTGGAGAAGTGAAAACAGAATAGCAAATACTCGTAAGACAACGGAATGGCTAAACTATTCCTATCAACTTCGAAGTTAGGTTGCAGGAGAGAAGTGATTGGATGGCTCGGATTGATGAGGGAATGGAGAGACGTGGGGAGCTTTATTCAATTTTTGGTTTTCGACTGGAATCTGCTGACCGGTGCTGGGAGTTTGCCAGCACCTGGGTGAACACTTCCTGACTGCCGATAGTTGCTCTACCGTCCTTCCCAGCAGGCATTCAAAGCCAGGTGTCATGGGTGAAGCTGTATGCATGACACCAATTCGAATATCTCGCCCAGCAGAGATCACGAATGGCAATTTGCCGTTACGTCACGGCACTGTGCACGGTTTCTACCTACGAACGGTAACGGAACATAGTTCGTGCCTAATCAATTTAACACCAAAACTCAGTTTTCAAACGCCCAGTAACGCCTGTGAGATATTTCTTACCCTCCACTGAGCTAGACCAAACATAAATTTATAAAATCATTTGCTGTAAACAATGAGTAATCTCTATCATGTAAGTCATTTGTTATGTTGAAAGAAATAAAATTCATTTAATTTGATTTTTTAAAAAGAAAATAAGGTTGTCAATATTTGTATTGTAAATTCATGGGCTTTTCAATCTCTGGGATGATACCGTTAGCCACCCTTGTACTGACCCTGTCAGCTAATCCACAAGAGTGGACAGGGTAAACTTCTACTGGAGCCATGGATAAGGGTCGAACACAAAAGTCGACCCTGGTTCTGATATGAATATTCATCATAGGTCCCTACTGCATCACCTAACAGGTTATATGGCTCAGCACATTCAGTTATTATTAGAGGAATGGCTGATATTTACACATTTATTTGAATGAAAAATGACTGAACACATACGTGAATATTTACATTGTTTAATTGTCTTTGTAACAAAACATTATAGATAGCGCAAGGACTAGGCGAGCATGTAACTGATGGGCGCCTTGCAGCCCAAATTAAATGAAATCACATAATCTCCCTGTTGGACTAGGCCCACAGGACTAAGACCATCTGATTGTCCCTCTGACTAACCATATCGCAGTAGAGCCCACCTTTGTATTAGACGCCTGGCATCATCTTCTATTCTGCGACCGCCGCCTGGCGCCACCGGTGCCAACACCTCCCGGCGCCCGCGTCGATGGGGTACGTTGGAACAGCCAGAGAGACAGCTGCCCCCAGGGTTTAAATAGAATCTCCTGTTCCTATTACCACCGTGTGGAGAGGGTAATACTCGTCACTAGCCTGCTGTATGAAGTCACCTTACTAGCTGTACAGTAAACGGCGCTTGGCATCTATCGACTTGAGACTTGCTGTTTGGCGTGCTGCCTCTACAGGTCGTAGCATTCTGCTATTGCTTAACTATTTCATGCTTGCCCGCCCTAGATACCGACTTGAGAATTAATAGAGTTTTAGTCAAGTGATCGACCTCGATCACCTCACCCTTTCCTTGTTAAATAATGTTATACAGAAAAAAAAGTTTTGTTCATTGTGTCACAACTATTGAAGCATTGCTGTTATTAATCATAATATTTCCTTAGAAACCCAAAATGATCTATTGTACTGACACCCAGAACGTGTGGCTAAGACGTAATTGTTTGCATAAACAATAATTTATTCATTATCATCTATTTAACCAAAGAAGGTTATATTTCAAGTAGTTCTTATTATTTTTATAACATGCAGTTAATTCAGTGTAGGTTAATCATTCGATAGTGATCCACTGTAGACATGATAAATCAAGGTGGCTAGCTTCCAACCTAGGTAAAACATGCAGTATTTCGTTTTTTTACTTACGGTATTGGGTTCTGTATCATCGGGACATTGTAATATATCGAGTATTCTGTATACTAACCCATGTCATAAGCTATCATTATATGCTGAATGATGATAACATTTATCTAGTCTATCAGCTTAACGTCTAATTTTTTTTTCTTTTTGTAACTTTATGAATGTTTGCTTTGCTTAGTTCTTAATTTTAGAATATTAAATTATATTTTCAGTAGGTTAGGATAATATTTATGTAGATTATTTTCTTTCTTATTAATGCTCAGTATCACTTAGCTTTCCCAACAATTGGCTGCGTTGTTTCCTAGTTCTCTAAATTACATAACGTTAAAATATACAGGAAAATAAAATAAAAACTTACTGATAATTCGTATCAGAGAATTAAAATTGGAACCGTCCTCCGAACAACCCGGAATGCCCTGAATTGTTGTTGCTCATTGTGAAAGCTATGTTACGTATAGTTCACTTGTACGTTTATTTTCGACATTGTTAGTTTTGAGAAATAAAAGTAAACGTAGAACATTCAGTCAGATTTTTTTAAGTCAAATAAAATGTAATATTTTACTAATGAACCCTTTATTTCTAAAGTACGTTTTCAAGTAATGCACTTGAATAAATTCGACCAAAGAATCGAATACCATAGTTATTGCAGTACCTTCTCTCGAACTATTTACTGTTTATCCTATTTATATTTACTTAAGTCATTCGCGCTGAGACATAAGCTCCTTTAACCTAGTACGATATGTCACTTCGAATGTATATTAGTAAAACATACATAAAGCCTTCAAATGCTGCACACAATTTTTACAATTCACATCCACTTTCAGTCATCTGTCATGATTTCCTACAGGAATGCCAGTGATGTTTTGTTACTAAACTGAATCTGAAGATAGGTTCGCATAGCTAACCAAGACTGGTGAGTGAGTAGTAATGCTGCCGTGACAGCAATTCGAATGTACGTGCGTACGGCTTCCTGAATCATGGATGGATCGTTCATAATGAACGTGGGAGATTTCCTTTCCATTTCCTGGCCACACATCTCTTGCAGCTATTGATCTCATCGTCGACTAGCTGTAAAGAAACCTCTCCCCTCCCCCAAAAATTATAGGGATATATCCTTGTACTTTTAAGCCACTTCGTTTAGGCGTATGTAATTATTTCCCTAATGAAACAACTGTAATGACATTCAACAGTTTCAGGTCTTACTTGACTATAATACATTACCGCTCATTATCATTATTATAACGAGAGCTACCATGGAAGCAATACATTCAAATACTGTCCTTAGCATAATAAACAAACCACAACAAGCGAGCCGCTACGTGAGGTCCGGGGTTTGAACCTGGACTTGTACCTCTCCGATCCATTGTTATAGCGATTTAACTCGACAGCCCCACCGGCAGATCGCAATTCAAATTACGCTACGATATTAATCGTATTTATTGTTTTTGATGTGTTCAGTTACTCACTGTTAACTTACACGAATTACAAGAAATTCTGCAGTGGTGTAAATAAAATAATCTGTTTTCTGATTGTATATTCATATTGTTTCACCTGTTTACTAATCTCAATGTAACAAATAATGAGTATTAAGTGTTCCGTAGTTTTAACGTACAGCACAATATTTGCTCGTTTGTGTCAACTGAAACTTAAATACAATTCTCATTTTGAGGTAAACTAAGAAACATCTTCAACGTTATTAATTTTATTAAAGAAACTAATAGAATTTAGTTTATTACCAGTTTTAGAAAATGTAGACGTCCGA
>JARYHS010013630.1:233269249-233303232 GCA_031002005.1 Vandiemenella viatica
AATAACTGGGCTTGATCGTAACTAGCTCGTAAACACATTTAGGTCAGAATATCACTGTAAACTAGCTTTCGCCGGCCTCGGTAGCGTAGGGGCTAGAGTGCCTCCGCGTGCCGAAGGTCGCCGGTACGAGTCCGGCCGCGGGCATGGGTGTTTAAGTGTTGTGTCTGTAATGTCTTGTCGGTCCTGTGGAGTGTCTAATTAGCTGAAAAAATTCATAATGGAGAATCTAAAATCACTGAGTGACATACAATTACTATCGAGCTGGCTGTATGGCCTAAGTTGCCGAAAATCATTAAAAAAAAAAATAGCTTTCAGTGTTGGCTGTTTGTCAACTACAAGGAAGGGAAAATGTGAAACCATTCTGTTATATTGAGTACCGTTACACGTAGTTATACCCGCATCAATTAACTAGCTGCGGCGATAATATAATAATCTCATTAAATCTGTTATCTTTTCAACAATCATGAATTTAGAATCGAAGTATTTATGTTCATCGATATCCTCAAGTTTACTGTTAACAATCCACTGGCTTTACAGTTCATAGAAGGGTACTGTGTATTACGAATGATTTATCTACGACCGAGATGAAACTCAGCCGTGGCAGTTAGTAAGTAGTGTCTTGGGATAAAACTTAATTAATTACTAAAAATCTGACTGAGCGTTTTGAAATGTGTACCCGTATCCTTACAAGTCTTACAAGACTTATATCAGTGTATGGTTACTTTTGTTATTAAACCTAATAACTGGTTAATATATTTCTTGGTGAACCATAAATAAATAGAGTAAGTTCATGTCTCCTTAAGATACATTAAAGTTTAAAGTTGTCGCTCATTCCACCTCTGCTATAGTTGAACTGCGATTTACCGGGAAAACCATACCATTAAACCATCATTGAACTTCACATTAACAAAGCAAAGCTGTGCCAGAGGTAAAGTTCAGCATTCCATGACCCGTGAAGAATTCCTGTCTATTCCATGTTTGTGCTTTTTCTACGGAATCCTAAAAAAAATCAGCTTCCATTAATGTTTTACTGCCAGTCCCAATTCTGGCACTAAATTTGCAGTTAAGCCTGCTTTCGGTATATTCTCCATTAAGCTGCAACGAAACAATATTCGTTATATTTAATTTTCCTAACATTTTTTATCCTAAAATGTTCTTCTGCTAGTTTAAAGAGATTTAGTTTTTACTTTGCTTCATTTGCCTTCCAAACTTTGTTAATTACAAAAACAACACGCCCTTTGAGGCAAAAGGTTATCTGAAAATCCGCTCTCAAATGAATAGCGTACTCTGCCGATTGATTACGTTTTTGAGTAACTTTTTACTGTTGTCTCTCTTTATGACTATAAAAGCATTAAATCTACATTCCAAGAAGGGACTATGGCTGCTTCCTTTTCTTGCACAGTAAGAATAATAGCAATGACCCGTGTCTGATTCGGAAAACATGTGGGATCACATTCGTCACCACACCTTTTATTGGACTGAGCTCGGTGCCAGAAACATCTACAATCCTGCGTGCTGGGAAATAGACAACAGAACGGCCTTCGACCAGGGGAATGACTTTTAGTTAGAGAGAGACCCGCAGAGGGGATGATAGGAATCCTTCCTCTTTACTTCAAGCCAGCAGGATAGGTTTGCGAGAGCGAATAATGGAACTATACACAGAGAACAGATAAGAATTTTGAACGAAAGCCAACCAGGCCGCACAGAATTATTTTCCGATTCTCTTCTGTTCGCATGTCAACGAGAGAGAGGATTGGTAGTTTTCATGAGGATGCAAAATGTGAACGACAAGAGGAGCGGACATATTGGTATACTTGTCCATGGAGCAAAGAAGTGACAAGAAAACTGTGAATGCTGCGTAATGACAGTTATTGGTAATATATTATTCCACATACGGTGCAACAAGTGGCATTCGCTGTCAGAATGATTATCTCAGTGCGACCCTGTGAGCAATGAAAAGTGCATACTTTGAGTCTCCCCATTTAACATTCAATTCTTCGGTGAGATAGCTGCAGAACAATGTTCAATGAGAAAGAATCCGTTTCGCTCAAATAATTCTTTTTGGTTTGAATGAACGATTACGGATTATCAGATCACCGCGCTTCCGTTAGAGAACTCCGTGATAAAATGTATTCAATCATACCTGTAAATTCTGTATTAAAGATTTTTAAAACCGTATGATATCAATTTTATTCAAGATACAATATATAGTAAAATGTGTTTTAATATTGCTGCAATGAAATTAAATTGTTTTAAATAAATTAATTAATTTTCATGTTCAATTTTAGAGCAAAACTCTGACCCTCTGTTTTTCCGGTTTTTAGAATTGCGTCCTGAAATTAATAATTAAATAATTGAAACAAGTATAACTTAAATATCGAAATTATTCTCATGTTGAAAATCTCACTTTCAAATTGAGCTCAGGGTGCTTAAAAGTGAAGTACGTAGCGACAGAAGGTGTTCAAATCAGATGAAAGAGGGATTTTTATGAATTTATTTTTCCATGCTGAACCATTACACACGCCCGATAAATCAATGTCTAACTTTGGTGTCTATGTGGATTGCAGGAGGTGCGTCTCTTCTATTCTGAAGATCAAACTATCAAGGAAAAATGTCGTCACTGAATCACAAAAGAAACCAGAACAATCGAAAAGAAATACTCCTCACACTATTTTACTTTGTGTCCACTTAACCACTTCATAAATGGTTCTTTCTGCCAAGGCCACTTTTATTATCGGTCCTTCCGGTTAATACAAGATTACACATTAATTCTGTCGTGCTTTTTACATAAATAAACGTCAGAATAGTCAGCCATTTAGAACATAAGAGAAAGTAACTATTTATTTATTTTAAGGGTCCAAAAGTTCAGTCTTATATCCCAAATCTTATCACTATGACACACAAAATACTTGTCACTTTCAATTAAGTTTGAAATTACTTCTTTATCGTTACTTATTTTCTACTTTTCATAAAACCAAGACTCAGAGCTGGTGTGTAGTCATTTTCAACAACCACATTTCCTTTTTCACTGTACCAGTAATTAAATATAACATTTTGCTGAATTACGGCAGAAACACCCGACAAATTCAACCCATTCAGTACAATAACATTCATTCTGCGTTGATTTACAATTAGAAGTCACATCCTTTAACTGAAACAATACAATCAGAAAAAAAAAATCATTTAAGAAATTGTATCTGGTACGCTACAGCTTCTATCGAAATCTTTCCTGAAGTCTCTTAAAACTGATCCAACAGTTCCTCCAATAGTGTTGCCAAATCTCTCTGCTTCAGATACTGCACCATTGATCTAATCTTTTACAGCATCTTAATTTACTTTATCTTCCAGATTATCTTCATCAAGCCCCCGACCTCTTCGTGCTAGAATCTTTTCCTCATTAAAACATCTCACCTTACATCGAACCGACTTCTTTTTCAAAGTCTGAGTTGCTTTACTCTAATTTGTAACTGGAACTAGCAAGACGCTGTGTTAGAACTTCTAAGCTTTGACTCCAGTTCTGGAAACTTTGGTTAGAAATCCCAAAATTCAGTGTTTAGATTCCACAATTGAAAGTTGTTTCCCTCAAAACTTTTCTTCATCTCAGCAAAGTTGCTAGTATTACCACCTTACTTAAAAAATACTTTTGTTAAAAATGGCAGATAATTCATTTTTTTAACGCCAAGACTTTACTATTAAATGTTGTATTAAACTTAGCTTGAAGCTGTTTTATATCTTCAATAAATTTTCTGAGAATATAAATTATATCAGAAACGAATGTAATTTTTCTCGGCGTTGTTTATTTATAAACATTTCTCCGGAAACAAACCGAGTAATATTGTTATTAATGCACATTATTTCGGCGACTTTATTCTCCGTCGCCATCTTCAGGTGCAGTTGCAAGTCTTGAAGTCTGCCTTGAAGTCAACAGTACGCTCAAGGCTGACTTCAAGGCAGACTTCAAGATTTGCAACTGCACCTGAGATGGCGACGGAGAATTAAGGTCGCCGAAATATTGTGCATTAATAACAATATTACTCGGTTTGTTTCCCGAGAAACGTTTATAAATATATCAGAAACATTTGCCTCCATTTTGACCCTTAATATATATTACTAGAGGCAATTAATAATGAAAAAATAAAACGATCAGACAAAAAAATCAATAAAACAAAACATTACCAAAAAATAATCAAAGCAACACAATAAAGCAAACTAAACCAACTTTTTTCCCCAAAAGAATATTTTATATATATATATATATATATGTATATATATATATATATATATATATATATATATATATGTAATTAAATAATTGTTGGTTGGACTGACTATAAAAAAAAGTCTATAGCTCGTAAATCTGTTTAGTTGCTTATCTTTTGCCTGGGCAGGGTGTACTGGCACGGCCAGTAAGCTGTGTTCCCCGCTCCTCCTGGAATGAACAACTTTCCTTCGCTGACACCGCTACTTGCCTGTGTGGATTACATTTGTTTCTCTTTCTCTTTAACAGCAATCAACGTAATTAAACTTTAACTGATAGCAGTAAATACAGCCACTGGTTGCCAACTAAAGATTCTGTATTCACTGCGAGTTCATATCAGCCGTGACATAATTCTAGAAGGTGAAAGTATTTTTTCTAGGGGATTTACAGAGCATGGATAAATGTGGTTGCACTGTTTCTTTATTTTAATCTTCTTCCTATTCCACCTAGCTCTTCAGCAGAAATATCAGGTTCACGCAAGAAAGTGTCTCTACTGAAATTACAAGCCCGTGCAAAACCGAAGCTAATCCAGTGGTTTTACACAGTGCAGCCAATTACTGCCAGCTTGTAATGAAAGGAGGCCCCCGTGTACCTGTATGTGTCGAATCTGTTGGATGTCTGTTATGTTTTTGCCGTCTGAGACAGTGATCCTATCTAAATCGTAAAGCACGCTTTCAAGATGGCTAGGTCTGGCTCATCTATTTAACGTTACAAGCAACTGTGCTTTGGGATATACACTGAAGTGCCAAATTTTAGGGCATACGCCTTTTTGCCTGGCGAGGTGCAGCAATTTGACATGAAGTTGACTTAACAACTCCTCAGAAGTCCTCTGAGGAATTATACGATATCAGCTGTCCACAATAGCTAAAGTATTGTGAACTAGCTGACCTTTGATAATGTCCCAGACAAGTTTGACTGGATCCTTGTCTGGCGATATAAGTGGCGAAATCATTCGCTGGAAGTGTGCAAAATATTCCTCAAACTAATCGTGGCCTGGTGAAATTGCGCATTGGCATCCTGGAAAATTCAACTGTTATGTAGGGACATGAAGGCAATGAATTTCCAAATGGACGAAATGAAAATATCTAGTTAATTTTCTGTTTATTTCAACCAGAGGTCCCACTACATGTTACGTAAACACAACCCATACCACCACTTGCTCAGTGCCTTCCTGACAGCGTGGATCATGACATCGTGGGGCTTGGGCCACACTAGAATCCTATCATCATCTGTTACCAAATGGAATCGTCACTCATCTGATTAAGCAACCTTGTTCCCATCATCTATAATATAACCGATATGTTAACGAGCTGAGGGTAAGCGCTGCAACCGATGACGTTTTGTTTGCAGGGCACTCCTATCGATCTTCTGCTGCCATATTTCATCAACGCCAAATTTTGCTGCACTGTCCGTTCGGATACGTCTGTCGAACGTCCCACATTAAGTATTGCTGTTCTTTGATGCAGCTTTGCTCGTCTGTCAACTGACGTCCGTGGTCTCGGTCATTACGTAAAAGTGGTCGGCTACTGCGTTGTACATGGCGCGAGATAATGTCGGAAATGACTCTTGACACTATGGATTGATGAATGTTGAATTCGTGAACAAATTCCGAAATGCCACGTCCCATCCGCCTAGCGCCAACAACCTTTACGCTCCTAAAGTCTGTTAATTCATGTGCTGCGGCCATAATCACATAAAAAAAAGGTTCCATATGACTCACCAGACTAAAAATGAAAGTCCCAATACTTCACGGCACATTTATATTTTTTGCAATTCAGTTTGTATTGTAACTAGCGTCCGCTAGCAAGTGTTGGTGACAGAACGTGAGGGCTACTGCAGAGGAGTGGCGAGGTACAACCATTCATATTTGGCTGCTGCCAAAAATAGGAAGAATACTTGTTAGACCGCTAATTGCGACAGTGCAGATTCGACAGGGGCCGAGTTAAAGATAATTTAGAAAGCTTTTCTTGAAACAGACGAACCTGAAAGTTTGTTATTTATTTATTTTATTTTTTACTTTTTTTTAATGGCTTACGGCATCTGAGACCATACAGCCAGCCCACACAGTGATTATATGTGACCCAGTGCTTTTTCAGTTTCTTCCAGTATGCATTTTTCCAACCAGTTACTCTCACCACAATACGGACATAACATTCCCAGACCCGGACTCGAACCGGCGACCTTTGGCACGCAAGCTGGTTTTCTAGCCCCTACGCTACCAAGGCCGGCAACCTGAAAGTTGTAATAGTAGAAGACAGCGTTTGAATAGGTAGGCTGAAAGTAGAAATAAACAAAATTCGCTACCGAGCGTGGTGAGCGAGGGGTTAACGCTCTGGCCTTGCATCTGAGAGGACGCCGCGTCGGCTCGAATCCCTGCCCGGGCATCCAGATTTGGATTTTCCATGGTTTGCTCAAATCACTCCAGACTAATGCCGGGATGCTTCCTTCAAAAGGCCATGGCTGAATTACTTCCCATTCCTTGACCCCAGTCACATCCCACCTTTAATGATCTCGACGTCGACGAGACGTAAAGCCATATTCGTCAGCAAAAAACATTTTTTATGCAAAATTATAACACCAGTTTATAAATCTAACAAATGAGGCTAATATGCTTTCACAGTCCCTGAATTGCGCCCTGCTATACTGTTCTGCCGTCCTAATTTTTACTGCTTCTACATTACTATTTCTGAGAATTGCAATACCAAGAAGGAAACATGCGATTACATTGAAATTTATTCCACCGATTAGGGACATGACAGTACAAATAATCAGAATCACAAAAGTGTTCATTTTCTTTGATCGTGATATTCTCCATGGTCTACGTGTCAGGCGAACGTGGAAGCTATGGTAGCAGTGGTAGCAGCCGTTCTTCGAAGAAGGCATACACACTACTAGCCACACGCGGCCTGGCATTATCCTGCTGAAATATGGCACGTGAAGCTGCCTGCAAAATGGACAGTGAATCGTGCTCTACAACCTCCTATACAGCGGTTGCTGTTCAGATTGCTCTCAATACATAAGAGGAGAGAATGCATGTTATAGCGGATGGAGCTTTTGTCCGATATGCCACTCAACTATGTTGTCTACCCAACTGTGTTCATCACGGTACCGTCTACCACTTACACGGCTATCACTGTAAGACATTTTGTACAGGTACTCGTCTGAAAACACCATATTTTGCCATTCAGCACGCCAGTGACGGATTCTGTCGGTTAAGGCTATGTAGTCAATATGCGGTCACCACGGAGTGGTTACATTGTGTGATCCAGTACAGGCCGTCACTGTGTACGACCTTCTCTGTCCACTGTTTCCGGTCACGCATCACTGTCGTAGCAGCGTGCGCCGCACGAGCCGCAATGTCACGGTACGACAGTCATTTCCCAGAGACCAATAATTCTTCCATGTTGGAACTCACATACATACTGAAATTGCGCCCTATAACATCAACAAGACATGCCGGAACTTTTTTGCACATTTCCACTTCGTTTCACGGCTGTTAAGCCGCTGAGCGTGACGTTACAATAACCTGTCCGGTCACACAAAAGAAAGTACTGCTGGCCGCTGGGCCTGCTTGCACGCTATCTCTCTGCAACCTTGATCACTTATTACGGTTCCACTATTCTACACTTCCACCAATTTTGGAGTCAGACCATTCCTTCTATTCCATCTTGGTGATGCTATGATCACAAACAGCAAACAGTAGCGTATATTCCGTGGGCAATACGAATTGCCTCCTCTGTCCATGTCTGATAACTGCCTTTTTTTCAGTTGCTTTTCTTCGCGCGTGTCTGCCTCACACACTATCTGTCGTCCTGACGATGAACTGCTTCAACTTTTGATTTAGTTAGTTGTTGCGTCATTGTTCAGCATACACATACTTCTCCGATAGCGGACCCCAAACAGCCCTATGTTCCGAAGTGTATAGATATTTGGAACATTCGAGAAACAAGATAGGCTCGGCGCTCATAGAGTGCTAATTCCGACTTAGGACGAACCGCCACCGTTGTCTCGCACGGAATAAGACAAACTCTAGTCCTGCAGACCCGCTGCCTCTGATACACACATCTATTCCTGCACAACCTAAACAAATTTATAAACAGAATATACGTTAGGGCATAGCTTTCTTACACTTTCTGTATCCTGACGTCACTGATATTTCTGTTTCATCCGCCTTTACTGATAATTTCCAACTCTAGGGATAACTGGATCACTTCCTGCTCGTCCAACCTCATTTCATGAAGTCTTTGGCAACCAGTGGGTGACGCCTTGTAATAGGTATAGCCCAGTCGCTGGAATCTCATCCGATCCAACTGAGTGAAGAAATGGTAAAATAGGCTATTAAACTTAATTTGAAAATGGATTTAAATTGTTTATTGATACACATTATTCACCGGGCACTATTTAGTTTTTGAGGAAACTACTTATTTTACTTAAAATTAAACGTTAAAATTTAGAGTATTTAAAAGCTCGCCAAAATGCTCCTTTGCTGTCTGGCGCAGGTCAACGACACTTGTGACGTCGCGTGGCAGCAAGCGTTCACTAAGGCCGCGTTTACACGATGCGAGTTGACTGGAACGACAGTAGGCCGGACCGTCGGTGGTGGGGGTAAGAGAGTGGACTAGCATCCTAGTAATAAGTTGAAGATAGCCCACTGTCTATTGTCAGGATAGTTCTCTACTCCTACATTGTGATCTTATTGAAAATAGAATGTCCATATTACAGGAAGGAATTAACATCGTAGCTTATTTGTTGATTATAATGTTAAATTATATAGGATAACAAAATAAAACCTTGAAAATGGTTAAAAGAGTGGATATTGAAAAGAAATGTTTGAAATGCCTCTGCGGCTTTTTTAAAATAAAGTTGCAAGTGAAAATGTAGAGTTACATCATTTAAGACTAACTGTATCTCAATTTGAAGAGCTATTGTGAAATATTTTTCCGATACATAAAAAATAAAACCGTTATGAAGCAATCTTTTGATAGCAGAGTCTCTCCTTGATCTTATAATTTTTATTTTTAAAATTATACGGAATTTCCTCACTTTCGTGCAGTGCTAAAGATTTTAATGCCTCTGCTTCACTCCGCTTACTAGACTTGTTAGTTGTCGCCATCTTGATTGTTGAACTCGCACGCCAAAAGTTGGTCGTGAACCGAGTCCACTATCCTCAGTCAACTGTCTGTCTTGTAGCTGTCGACACGAGCAGAGTGGACTATCTAGTGCTGCGTGCGCAGCAAGACAGTACACTCGTTCCAGCCAACTCGCACCGTGTAAACGGGGCATAAACATAAGTAACGTCTGGTTTGTTTCTTTGAATTTGTGTATAAACGGTTGGAAACAGGGTTTATAAATAATGTGTAGAATACCAAGCTGCAGCAACAACAATAAAAACTCCCAAAAAACCGCAAGTGTTCCCACAATAGATGAAATACGAAAAAAAGTCACTGCAACTTGCTAGTAGAAACCCAGACGATATTGCGACAAAGTCACCATTTTCTGTGAAGTTCATTTGCATAGTAATTTCGTAGAGTTAAATGTAATACGTTATTTAAGGCGAATATCATTAATGTTAGGGTACTTAGGTTCAATTCTTGCTTCATAATATGTTGATTTGTTTTCTGTGGGCGTTTTCTTTGGATACTACAGGTAGTTGTTATTGGTTGTATCGCATATTCATTTTTTTCTCGAAAATCCAGCAAAACATCAGTTTTTTTTTTCCGAAGGCTTCGCAACTTTTTGGATAATAAGCGAATTACAAACATTTGAAACATAACCAAATAATGCTTAAAAAAGGAAATTAGACGTTACTTGCACACCGAAAAAACAAGTTTTTTTATTCAAAAATTACTTGCACTTTAGAAGTAAACACCGCCTAAATAGACGCAGTTATGTCAGAAAGGTAACCTGCTGTTGTATCGTCAAGTAAAAGTTCCAACAATAGGGACTCAAATAGTTACAAACTGATGCAAGATTAGAATGAAATTTATAGAAGTGATTTCACTTTTACAATAAATTCCATTATTCACCGCCGTGAACCGGTATTTTCTGCATGATAATGTTTCCCTGGTATGTTTAAAAATTAAAAGACGAAGGATATCTTTCCATAAAAGTATTTTGTGTGACAGCAGTTTATGTTTCAAACGTTTACATGAGGCTTAGTAACCAAAAAATTAAGAATTCTCGGAATAAAACATGATTCTGTAGTGCAGCAAATAGAAAATAAATAAATAAATAAAAATATTCACACACAAAAATATTATCCCAGTCAAAGGTCGAACGAACAACGTTCTCAATTCCGTTACCACTCTTCAACCACGCAACTACCAAGACTTCTTAGTTGCTTCTCTTTATGTTAACAGTAAACACTGAAACATCACAGTTTCTTTGTGTGAGATGAAGTCAAACGCGGTAGGTAAATAAATAAACGAGATCAGTTTCGTTATAAAAAAAACGTATCATTTATCTATAATCCATTATCTGCAATTAAGAAAGATGCCCCACAACATCCAGTTATTTAATTGTTGTGATTACCTTATTCTTACATTATAGCTTGCATTTTTCTCGTGAATATCTCCTAAAACAACTAATTTAATTTATAGTTTTAGTCATTATTATAAAAGATTTTTGTTAATCTCTAACTTTCTATTTAAATATAAATGATTCTCAAATTGAAATTGTTACATTTTTAAGCTCCACAGAATAAAAGTCAGGGGTTGTCTTTATAGCTAGTCCGAAAAATAAGGCGTCTATTTTCGGTATTTTTCCGCTGTAGGCTTTTACACATTGCTCTCCATATTTTATTTCAAACGAAATTTCACGAATAACAAGAAATAAAGAGCCACAAACAATAAAGATAGTTGAAAACTTGGATAGTGGGAAACGCTCCATCCACATCCGCAGCGTTTACAGGCACATGTCGTCATTCAAGTGACCATCAACCCTGGAGCGTTTTCTGTTAAGTGACCAAAGGTAAGAAAAATCTCATTTTTGTTTCACTCTTTTTATTAAAAATAATCCACTTTTCTTTTCGAAATTCAAAATAAATAAATAACCTCCTCGAGCATTAATCTAAGCGAATGACTACAATTTATAATGTATTTTCAATACTGTTAAATATCTTATTGGCAGTAGGATGTTAATACAGTTATCCACAAATTATGAAATTTTCAATGTTATCTTTTCTCAAAATTTAATAACTATACCAAATAAACAATCCGGCATTAATACCAAATATGAAGTGCGAACATAGCTGTTATTCTGTGAGGAATCTTACTATTCTAATATCAGCGTGCTTTTATTGACAATGGCATAACCATAAATATTTTAATGGAATGTTATAAAGAAAAGTATTCTGACCGTCCATAACAACTATTACCATTTCCAATGTAAAATTTTGCTTTTTGGTTTTTGTTGCGATTGAATCTTCATTAAGACAAAATACCAAAGGTACCAAGAAAAACTTCTGAATAGAAATAAAGATGGAATCCACATTTCCGACCAATATGAGACGTTTCTCGATTTATGGTAATTATTTATTCGTAATGGAAGGCGAACACATTTTCAAAACAATTTGTAGTAAGTTGTTATTCTAACCCTGCACCTGCTTTGTTTCCCAACTATTTGGCTATCACTGTGTTTCGATTAGCTCGCTGTGAGGACCATAAGGCTTGTGTCAGCACACTAACAACCAAAGCGAATGGCACCGGTGACTAGGCTGTCGGACTAGTGCCACTGCTGCGGATCAAAGGAAATTAATATCAGGCAACGGACGGCAGCCGGTACAAAAACTGCAAACTACAGCGACTGTGGCACAAAGCCAGCGTTCAGATACTGGACCGACACCGTTCCCTTTCAAAAGAAACGGTAATTGGTTACCGATATAAACAGAAGGCTAATACTTTGCTAAGCGAGTATTAATTTAAATCACAAAGGCAACACAACGCTACTGCTGCCTTTCAAAGAGCTGCTAATTGGCAGCAATTAAGTTCAAAGTCAAAACTGGGTTCCCCTCTCGTTTGCATTACCTCGTCATCGTAGGAAGAAGCCTTGACGCCTTCTAGGGCTTCTAACCCAAAGTACAAGCAAGCCACGAAGCGAAGACCCTTGCTAAGAGCACCAACAAATGATGATATCCTTTCCTGTTATCGGCGGTGCGTAAAGTCTACTTATGACGACAGTTCCGAAGATTTCTCACTAGAATGTAGTGATTCGAACGTCTGATACAGTTGTAAATCGTTCGATTCTACTCTACAGTATTAAATAAAAATTAGAATACAAGATGAAATGTTTAGTTGTAAACTTACGTTTATAAACAATGTAATTGCTACAGTAGCCTTTTGGAGTTCGCTCTATTGATGAAGAGCCTTTGTGCTATTTATTTCGAAAGTATCTTTCGTTAAAAAAATATGTATCGGAAATCGAATCATTTCTCTACAAATACATAGTATAATATGATTCATAACATATCTTCAATGTATTATACTTCAGAAAAAGAAATAAGTAAATCCAGTGTTCTCACTTTTACCGTTTTTACCACTACAGATAAAAAGCTTAACGTCTGTTTTAAAACGTAGCTTAAAATTCGGAACCCTCATTCACTCCAATGTAAATGTGAGCCATATTTTCTGATTTAACAGTTTATATTTTGCTTTCAGCCTGGTCAGTTGTGTGTAAAAATTGTATCTATGGGAACAGACATATAGACGCTTTTTACAAGCATCCCTCGAAACAAGGACATTTGCTAACATCGGGAACAAATGAAGAAATCTTTTTCTGTTATCAGTGGCGTGTAAATTACTTCGAAGGTTGTATGAAATGTTTAAGGGGAAGTCCAGCATCCATTGCTAACGGAGTCCTACTTCTAACTTAGCATGATATCAGTAAGATTCTATCGTCTGCTACGAAATTTCATAAGACAAAATAAATCCCACAAAAAACGATGCTTGCAGATAGGCCAAGTCCCGTGGTTGGTTATTAACAAAAGTTAAGAGATCTACTCTCTTTAGCGTGTTATTACTTCAATTTCTGAAACAGAATGGTTTTCTATGTGTTATGGATCGTTGACAGTGTCGTAACAATAGGATGGCAGGGTCGGTAAAATGCCGCGGGCCCCCAGGCGTAGGGGGCCTTCAGTCCCCACCGGGAAAGACACCGGCTATAGCACCGAGAGGGCCTGCCACTCACCCCTTCCTCTTTCAACAGCCCAGCCAATTGTTGCTGCCTGGGGCAGTACTAGAGCTAACAAATAGGTCCCCCATAAATTTACGTTGGGTTCACCGGTTTGCCTCCACTCCCTAAATTTGGCCCTCTTGGGGGAGGGGGGGGGCAGCCAATTAAATTGCCACGGGCTCAACGTTACAGTTACGCCACTGATCGTTCATTAAAAATTTCATAAATCTGGCCATCTTGCAAAAACACATTTTTTAAACGCATTATATGTATTATTTATCCTCAGATTTGTCAAACTCGAAAGAGATGCGGAGAAAATCTTGGCTTTTGAGTTTGTAAGATTGATAAAGGAAAACACGAGATTTTATGTACGTAGGAATTCTACTATCCACTTTGCTAACACATATCATGCATTATGGCCAAACCTCAAGATCTTTTCTTTTATTATAAATAAATAATCCACAATTTCGCGAAAAATCATTATGTTTCAGAAAATGAATACACGCTGTAGAGGGTCATTCATCCTCTAAACATTTATCTAGTTTCATGACAAACATTTTACAATTAGTTTAATTGAAAATGGAACCACTAAATTTCACTCGGAGTTTCACTCCATTAATATTTTTTTATTCCGAAAAATGAGCAGCTGTGTTAGCGAAAGTTACACAGCTGGAAGCTGCCGTAAAAGGCTGCAGCAGATGTGATGTTGGAGAAACTGATATAGCCATGCCTATCACAGATTCTCCCATATCGACCGTCGTACCTGCAACCAAGGCTGAAGTGTTGGATGCTGTGCCGCAGTCGCCTGTTGGTGACTGGCGTATGGCTTCTAGACTTCGAAGCCACACACGGGGGCAATCGAACAGGCTTAAAGGCCAAGACGCTGAACTTGTTCGTCTGTCCAACCGGTTTGATGTATTGTCGGATGCTGACACAGTCTCACAATTGTCATCCTGCGAGTTGTCGGCCCCCCAGCGCGCCAGGTCTGAGCAAACGCAGAAGGGCATTCTGGTAGTTGGGAGCTCTAATGTTAGGCGGTTATTAGAGCCCCTTAGGGAAATGGCGGATTCCTCGGGGAAGAAATCCAACGTCCATTCAGTGTGTATTCCGGGTGGCCTGATCCGAGATGTGGAACAGGACATCACGGATGCCATAGAAGTAGTGTTGCCCAAAATCGGTCTTGGTCTTGCATTTTTGCAAGACCAAGACCAAGACCAGGTGTATTGATGCAAGACCAAGACCGGCCAAGTCTGGTCTTGTTCTTGCATTTGGGCAACACTAGTGTTGCCCAAAATCGGTCTTGGTCTTGCATTTTTGCAAGACCAAGACCAAGACCAGATGTATTGATGCAAGACCAAGACCGGCCAAGTCTGGTCTTGTTCTTGCATTTGGGCAACACTACATAGAAGGGACGGGGTGTAGCCAACTACAGATTGTGGCTCATGTCGGCACCAATGATGCTTGTCGCCTTGGGTCGGAGGTTATCCTCTCTTCCTTCCGGCGGCTGGCTGAAAGGGTGAACTCTGTGGCCAGTGACCGCAAGATATCGGCAGAGTTAACCATCTGTAGCATCGTGGACAGAGATGATTGTGGACCTCTGGTTCAGAGAAGTATTGAGGGGCTGAACCAGAGACTACGACGTTTCTGTGATGACATTGGCTGCAGATTTCTCGATCTTCGCCATTGGGTCGAGTCTTGTAGGGTTCCCCTTAATAGGTCAGGTGTGCACTACACACGTGAATCGGCTACACGGGTGGCGGGGGCCGTGTGGAATGCACTGGGTGGTTTTTTAGGCTGAGGGAGGAAGACCCCAAACACGTAATTCAGTTACGGGCAACCCAATCAGATGCATCACCGGAATGTAGGAGCAACGTAAAAGAATCTCGACAGTTAAAAGTTCTCGTAATTAACTGTAGAAGCGTTTGTAACAAACAACCGGAACTTGAAAGCGTTATTTGTAGTGCAGAAGCGGATGTCGTTATCGGTACAGAAAGTTGGTTGAAACCGGAAATAAGTTCCGCCGAAACTTTTCAAGATAGCATGAACGTTTTTCGTAAAGACAGATTTCATTCTCATGGAGGTGGGGTATTTATAGCTGTGGGTAAAATTCTCCCATGTAATGAAATAGACGTGGATACTATCTGTGAAATCATATGGATTAAACTCAACGTTGCCCCTTCTACCGTCCACCCGATTCCGGTAGCTATCGTCGAGGAGTTAAGAAATAATGTAAATAGTATAGCTAGCCGTTTTGAGGTTCATGCTATGATTCTAGGAGGCGACTTCAATCTGCCTTATATTGACTGGCGTAATTACGTTCACATCACAGGTAGTAGGAATAAGGCAGCTTCTGAAGTAATTTTCGAGTTGTCAGATAATCATCTCGAGCAGCTAGTTAATGAACCTACGCGGTGTCATAACGGTAGCGAAAACATTTTATACTTGCTGGTTACCAACAGGCCAGAATTATTCACCGACATTTCAACGACCACAGGAATAAGCGATCACAAAGCGGTAATTACGACTATCAAATTAATGACCAAGCGAAAAAGGAAGAAAGGGCGGATTGTATACAGATTCAGTAAGGCCTCAAAGGAGTGTTTTAGAACCTACCTGAGGAAAAATTACCATAACTTCAAGTCAACAAAGGACACCTTTGAAGAGATGTGGCATCGTTTTATACATATAGTCAGGGAAGGAATGGAAATACATATACAAAAGCGGACAATAATGGGGGAGAATGAACCACCGTGGTACACATGCGAAGTCAAAAGATAACTCAAAACACAAAGGAAAATACACGCACGCTCAAGAAGGATGGGGTGTCGCAGCGATTTAGAAACCTTAGCTGATTTAAGAGGACGTATTAAGAATGTAATTCGCGAGGCCTTTAACGATTTTCACTCCAACTCTCTCTCTAAGAGTCTCGCAGAAAACCCAAAGAAATTTTGGTCGTATGTACGAAAAGTTAATTATACCAACAGTAATATTCCAGCACTAATTCGTGAAGGGTCCGATGTTAATGAAAGCCGCGACAAAGCTAACGTACTAAATACTGTATTTAAAAATTCATTTACAAATGAACGTAAGGATAGTATTCCCGTTTTCCCACGTCGTGGCGAGTCGGTGATGGAATCATTACGAATAGATACTACTCTAAATTGTAAAAAGTGCAAGACAATGAGCATAACTAACAAAAAGAATCAAATTGTTCATAAATACGAGTTAAACAATACAGTTATTGATATGGTCGATTCTATGAAATATTTGGGAGTAACAGTACAAAGGAACATGAAATGGGACATACACATTAATTCGTTAGTAGGTAGAGCAAATTCTAGGCTGTGATTCATAGGTCGAATATTGAAAAATAGTAATAAACAAACAAAGGAGATAGCGTACAAATCTCTTGTGCGTCCACATTTGGATTATTGTTGTGCCATTTGGGACCCGTTTCGTAAGGGATTGATCGAAAGTATAGAGAAAGTACAGAGAAGAGCGGCTCGATTCGTTACCGCTTGCTACAGTCCTTATGAAAGCGTCACAGAACTGATTAGTAGATTAGGTTGGGAATCTCTGGTAGATAGACGACACACGTTTCGTTTAAACTTATTGGTAAACATGCGTACTCCCACTTTCACTTTTGAGTGTAGTGAAATACTTCTTCCACCAACCTATTTGAGTCGGAAGGACAGGAAAGATAAAATTAGAGAAATAAGGTGCCGGACTGATTCTAATATGAATTCTTTTTCCCCTCGTACCATTAGGGATTGGAATGCACAGCAAAGAGATTAGCTTTGGTGCTGAGCACCCTCTGCCACCCACAATTTTGTGAATTGCAGAGTATATATGTAGATGTAGATGTAGATGTAATATGCCGTGGAAATATTAAATCAGAAATGCACTCACAAACGACTTTCCGTATTATATTTAATACAACGAAGAACTGAATTACATAAGGCAGTGTTTGGACTGAAAGGATACAACGTTCCATTTCAAAGTGGAGTTACTACCATATATCGTAACTTTCACCTATGATACCAAACAATACAGAATGCATCTCTTTAGAAAATGAGTAAAATTATAATGTATATCCAGGAAATACAACTCGTTGGTACAAGCAGAAACTTGCGCTGAGAATAACTAAATGTCGATACGATATGAAGATTCGAGGAATGTTATCGTGCTGTGAAGTAGTGCAATGGGCCGTGTCTGTTCTAGAACACAGATAGCCCGGGTGCAGAGTAGGCTGCTAGCAGTAAAACCGCGCCGACATCTGACGGCCATTACCGAACCACCGGCCAGCCAGGCCCTATTAATGTCCGCAGTAAACCCGCGGTCGGAAACCGCGCAAATTGCGCAGCCGCACTGCACGCGGACCATACATTTTTAATAAAAAGGAGACCAATTTCACAGCTAGGCACGCTCACCGTAATTACGACATTGTAATGGGAGTGCGACTATGTCTGCCACAACTTTCCATGAAACAGCAGCATTTGATGTATGGTCTTCATCAGTGGCGGTTCTAGACGTAGTGACACTGAGACATGTCACCACCTACGAATTAAGAATAAATAAATTAAAAAATAAATGAAGTGAAAGGAAAATAAATGTTTATAAAGGGGATATTCTCTAATATACTATTACTTCTAAGGAAACTACTGAACACCATCTGTTGGCCAGACCAGTGAACAATTTCGCTGTCGCGGAGACAGCTTTGAATTGTCACCAATCGCGCATGTGCTCTGGCGTTTTCACGGTAATATTCAATGGTGGGGGGCCGCTTTGCTAGTGGCTGTGCTAGTTGCTAGTTGGTGACAAGTTTGTTCTATCTCAAGCTGCCCCGGGCAGTGGGCATACACGCGGGTGCTGAAACATTCTAATGCTCGAAAAAGTTAGTAACACTGTCGGTAGAGCGCAGCAGCAGCTACCACCTTTCATTGCCAAATTCAGGTACGTCCCCTAAGACAGTGTTGCTCAACCTGTGGTCCACGAAGATGATTCAGGTGGTCCGCAGGCAGAATATTATAAATTTCGATATTGTATTCCTATTTTATAAGGTAAACCCCATTTATTTTAATTAAATAAAGCCTTGAATATTTCAATAGCCAGGCAAAAATCTGGCATTTCCAGGATGAAGATAGAACAGCATTGTTTCTACAATAATCTATTCATTTCCAAATGGCATCGAAAAGAGTGCCATTCGTCTAGGGATTGAGTAAAAGGACGTTTTGTGAGTGTCTTGTAATATGTTTGAGAGACTGCGGTAAGTTATAGAGTTCGCAACATAGGAGGGGTGAAATAAACAAAAGTAAAAGGTGTTTGGTCTAGCGTGTTTTACTTTATTTTATTTATTTATTTTTGTTTATGTAGACGGGTGGTATAATGTATTGTCCAGTCTGTAGAAACATTATTATTTATATGGTTTGCTAAGTATTAAGAATCTGGTCAACACGTGATCAACTTTTAATAGTTCACTTCCAGTTCCATAACTGTTTTCACAGGAATTCAAAACCTGATGTTAGATTTATTATGTAATATTGGTACTATAAAAAATGTCTATATAAATAATATAAACAAAGATAAAAAATTATGACGATATAAGTTAGTGGCCCGCAGCATTATTTTTGACAATTTACTGGTACTCGGATTGAGAAACATTAGCCTAGAAGCTTTATTATTGCGTGGAGGCAATATAGTTTCTATGCCTTAGTTTCTAAGAACAAGAATTAGTCAAGTTTATGAATGCACGTAGCAGAAAACGACTCTCAAGCGAAATGTGTTCCACTGTGGGGAATGGTGTGCCTCTGTCGTCGTGGTCATCGAAGGCTGTGCTGAATTAAAAAAGTATGGACTATGGGGCCATAGGCACTCAAATTTTTTTGGGTCCTACTGTTTTTGAAAAAGTTACTGGGATTTTATAACTAAATTGAAAAGGTTTCGTAGATGACTAACTGAGTTGATTATATTTTTCATCCAACTAAACAAATGAATTTTACAATTTATGATATTTTGAAAATTATTTTTATTAATATCGTACATTTCAATCAAACCAAAAAATTAATTTTCATGCTTTTAATATTTCTTTCATTGTTTAGGATGTTTATATTTATTTTTTAATATTTTTACTTAATGAAAATAGTTATGTCATAGGGAGGCCTTTAAAAATCGGAGGCTCAAGGTTACTGTTGAGTCGTGTCTATTATTGTGTAATCCAATATTGTCTGTAGGTCAACTCGACGGTTTTACACTAATCAGTCATTGTTTGGTTATTTTCTGGTCGATTTTAAAGCATTCATGATCGATTAATTTCAAAATCATTTATTTAATCCGTCAGGACACGCTGGTAATAACACTTTCACATGTTGCAGATTTTTAAGTTCATTCTTAGCCAACTCTGAGCTCTTCTTCCAGGCACCTTTCACTTCAACAATGAAAATCAGTAAACCATCAAAAAGTTCAGTGTTGTCATACCTGAGCAAATTACTTCGGCCGCCACTGGTCTTCATCTATGGTATTTCTTATAAAATTCCTACCAAAAGAAAATATAATAATAATCATAGTTTCATTGTTCAAATTATCTAGGAAATAAGTGGATGAATGTTGACTAATTAGATTCTTGTAATTGGAAGCACGTTTGGTAACTTCTAATCAATTCATATTTCTGTAAGAATAATCTAGCCATTTTCTCAAATTGTGGATTGATACACAGTTTGCCTAACTGTCGGGCTACAAATGTTACTAGCGTCAGTTTTCAATGGTTATATCTCTGATATGTTAGAATTTGATATAAATCGTATATGACCTTAAATTTTAATGATGATGAAAATGAAAAACTAATTCCCAAACCATCGTTCTTGATTGCAAATGCATCATAACATATGCCAAGAGAAATCATAAAGGTCAGTTACAGTCATTTGTTTGTAATGATCAGACTAGGTGACCGGCATCTTAATGTGCGGTAACATTCTGGTCTCGCATTCAGGACCATGAACGATTCATGACTTCAGGAAGTCACTCTAGGTGAACGCCGGGATCGTTTCCTCAATAATTCATGTCCGAATTTCTTCCTATTCTTTGCCCCCAGTCCTTTCCTCCCTCTATTGACATAAACGGCGATGAGGCGTAAAACGGTAGGCAAAAAAATGTGTCTTATTTACAGCTACTCAGAACTTGGAGACTTATGCGTTGGATGCAAATTTTTATGTTTATATCCAAGGGTATCGATATATTATTTCAATAATTTACCTGAGAATTCAGCTGTCAAACGATACTTAAATTTTCTGTTAATAACAGAAACTGATAATGAGAAAACACGTAAACGGATTATTGAGATGTTAATGTGGGTGAACTGGGTGTCGTGATCCCATCCTACACTAATGCTCCCATTGTACAGTGTGTTTGTCAGTAAATCTGTACTAGGTTCCCAAATTGCTGGAATTTAAAATGGTAAGGTGGGTATATTAACCGGGTTGCCTAGCCCTTATCCTAGTTGGAAGGGTAGCGTAATGAAACAGCTTCAACTTTTACACATTTGTTATATGTTGTTCTGATGAAGGAGCTCACCATCGAGTGCAATGCCTAAAGTGTGAGAGTCACATATAATTTGCTTTCAAATCGGAGCGGAAACAGATCGGCTAACAGATGTAATAACATCCAATGGGTTGTGTTCTGAAGATTATCCTCTCTCAAAAAATTCCTGGAATAGTTGAAAAACAACATGTGTTGCACCAAAAGGACTGGCCTGTTGGCGTTGTAGCATATAAAGAGGAACAACCAAAACAACTTGCAACAGGGAACATTGAAATTTTTTATAACCACGAGATACTCTACTATGCAAATCACGCGCTAAACAAAATGTTTTTCGCGTTGGTTTAATAAGGCGTTAGAGAGAGAGAAATTCAGTTTCTGGATATTTTCCGGGATTTACTCCTCGTGGTCTTCGTGATCATTAAATGCGGGAATATGCTGGGACAAGGAACAGGAAGGAAATTCATCCATAGCCTTTCGAAGAAACTATTCCGCCATTCGCCTGGAGTGGTTTGGGGAAACCATGGAAATCCGAAATCTGGATGGGCGGACGGAGATTCAAATCTGCGACAGTCCAAATACGAGGCCAGAGCGTTTCCACTCACCCAACGGGCCTCAGTGCAACGACAGCACAATCTGATATGAGGTTTATGGTCTTACGAAAGAAAGATTAAATATGTTCGTCCGAAGTATGCTGATGCAAATAAAGAGCGAGAAAATTTACAGTTAATTCGGATCGAAGTGGTACTGGAAGTTTTAATTCTAAAATCACAATTTAACAGCATTGGTTTGACGGATTTGTATTTTTTTTTTAGAAGCAAAATTCAGCCTGTATTTTCCAAAACAGGTCTATTTGGCTCAATATAGCTACATGTGTGAACCAGTTTGTTTGAATCAAATACAATAAATCAAAATTTCAGACAAGGATAATGGGCGAGAACCTCGAAAATTATGTGCAATTGTTCATAAATAATATTAATGTCAACATTAGCTGTCTGGTAGCTGAAGTATAAGGCCATTACATCTTTATGTTGTACATTACAATATGAATTATTGGTAAAACTGTGTATCAACGTATTATATTAAGAATTATGCCTTTTCTACTATCTGTCCAATGAGTATTGCCCAGTACAGTTAGTAAAAAATGTTATGTCAAGGTGTTTATATTTCCAGTTTTCAACAAGCAATATTTTTCCACCTTATAATCATAAGCAATCTTTGGTTTTTTATCTGTGTACCTAATAAGCTGACTCTTCTTCACATTTATGCATTTTTGTATTACTTTAATCAATACTATTAACTCTTCTTCCTACAATTCAACCAATATTTTTTGGTTTAAGCAGTGTCTCCTCGTCTGCTACCACTCAGTATGGTCTCACCATAGACTATTGCCTTCTCTTTTCCGTTTTTGACATTCTTTGTCACCTGCCACATCACCGTCGGTTATTATTTGCCCTTCACAGGCACTCGTTAATTCACATTACTATCATACATTTATAATACTTCACACAATGGACTGATTAATTATATTAAAATCTTTTCACCTAAACAATATACAAGCCCACTATAGACCTCAAATAAAATTCAGAGACCAATTACTGAAGTACAATCCTCATGCAAAGTATCTAGGAGTGATTCTGGACCGTTCATTGACATATAAGAAACATATCCATAAAATTGCGGCAAAAGTAAAAACTCGCAATAGCATCCTTCACAAACTTTCAGGAACGGGTTGGGGAGCACATGCCGCAGCTCTCAGAACATCACATCTTGCTCTAGTATACTCTACTGCTGAATACTGCAGTCAAGTATGGCTAAATAGCAGTCGCACAAAAGATCGACACTTATCTAAATGACACAATGAGAACAATATCTGGAATTGTAAAATCTGTACCTACAGACTGGATTCCTGTACTCTTCCCCCCCTCCCCTCCCCCCACCAAGTCTCCGAAGACAAGAAGCTTTAAAAAAACGAATGGCAGAAGTATTTAAGATATCCACACCTTCCAATTCATCAGGACTGCACACAAAAAACTCAAAATAAACAAAAACCAAAGTATTCAACGTGAAAGATTGGTCAAGTGTTGGTCCAAAATAACTTCAACATAGGCGAAGCATGGTGCGCTGAGTGTACCAACTCCTACCCTGACAAACATGTGCTAATACGGGACCCTACACGACAGCCTCCAGGATTCAACCTTCCTAGGAAAACCTGGATGGCACTGAATCGAGTGAGAACAGGCCACGGTAGATGCAATTACTTTATGTACAAGTGGGCAATGATAGAGAACCCTTCTTGAGACTGGAGTAACTACCAGCAAACCATTCACCACATCGCCATGGAATGCCCTCTTAGAAGATTCAGTGACACAATGCATCAGATCCACGAAGCAACCACAGAAGTAATTGAATGGCTGCAATCGTCGGATAATATCTGTAGTAACATCTTATTTGGTTCTATCTATTGTGATTCAATTTAGTAACTGTTTATGTATTCATGTGCCATACGAAATAAATCGTATACATAAAAAAAAATAGACGTGTGTTTCCCTATATTTCACTTTTCAGCCACCACTACCTAGCACAGATCACTGGTGTTTGTGTGTGGTAGTAGCACAGAGTCACCCATCGATCACATCGTTGGCGGAATTTCGGTAACTGTGGGAGTGTGGGAGATATGGTGGTTGAAAGTGGCCGATCAAGGAGATTTTCGTATTTAGACCAAAGAAATGTGTCTCCTTAGGTATATGTCACTTTGGTGCCACAACTACATAGCATAGACCATTGGTATTTGTGTGTGGTAGTGGTATCGTGTCTCCTATATTGCACTATGGTGGTTAAATGTCGGTAGCTATGGAGGTGTGGGAGATATAGTGGTTGAATGTGGTCTACCTGCGGCACTTTCATATTTCTACCAAAGACGTATGTGTCCCGGTGTATCACTTTTAAGCAAAAACTATCTAGGGCATATCACTGGTGTTTGTGTGTCGCAGTTGCACAGAGTCACCCATCGATCACAACGCGACCCGAATTTCGGTAACTGTAGGAGTGTGGGAATTATGGTGGCTGAATGTGGCCGATCAAGGATATTTTCGTATTTCGACCAAAGACATGTATGTCCCTATATTTTACTTTGCTGCCTAAAATACATAGTGCAGATGACTGGCGTTTCTGTGTGGTAGTAGTATCGAGTCTCCCATCGTGCACTATTGTGGTTAGATATCGGTAGCTGTCAATCAAAACACGAATGAAGTCGTGGGCGCCTGCTAGTAAATGAACAATAATACAGAATATTTTATTATAAAGTCAAAATTTTGTAGGCGTTAAATATGATCCTTGCAAGTGTGTTGGTAATGTGCTGTAGGTTGTGTCGGGGACCGCTCCCTGTGTGTATGTGTACTCTAGGGCGACGGTCGATGTCCGCCGCCGTTAGGTCCGGACCCGCAGCCCGCCGATCTCTCTTATTCATGAGACAGTGAGAGATTGTTGCCGGCTCAGACGGCCGCTGTCGCCAAGGGGTTTGCCAGCAGGCGCCGGTAGGCAATCACGCCGCCAACACTGCCTGCTGCGCTGGCCACAACACACATCTCTGTCGGCATTACAGCCACTGCTACTACCAGCCTCCGCGGGACAAGCGGGACCCCAGAGTACACAGTGCAGCTGCAGTGAGTTTCCAGTAGCCCAGTTGTAGGGAATATTTGTTGCAAAATCACAAATAACGGTAATAACAACTATAAAGTAACATAATATCGTGAAATAAGTGCATGCAGACTTCACCATTTAACAGGGGATTTTTGAAAAAGCTTTCGGCAATGTACCTCACATTAGATTACTTACGAACCTTCGTAGTTATGGCATAGCTAGATAAATATGCGACTGGGCCGCAGACTTTCTGAAAGATTGAACATAGTGTGTATATCTCGACGGTGAGTGTTCGTCACTGACCTAAGTCAAATCAAGGGCTACCAAGATGAGTATAATAAGGCCACATCAATGATTTGTGCGACGTAATAAAGAAAAAAACTAATTGCCGATGATGCTATTACTTATCGTGAAATAAACACCCGACTGTGCTTTGTTACGAGTCGATGTTATGAAAATGCGTGGTGAAAAACTGGCAGCTATCGTTAAACGCTTAAAAAATTACAAATCATTCATATAAGTAAAAAGGTGACACCATTTAACTCTGAACATTCATTTAATGGCCTTAGAACGGTGGATTCTGCTAAATATCTCGTGCTAACAATTCGTAATAATTTATAATAATATAATATATAATATGCAGCCAAAACAATAGTAATTGTTGTCATTCCAAATTTAAATAAATAGAAAAACGGGAACGAAAAATTCTAAGGAAGATATATGGGGCAATAAATAGAAATGGCATTTGGATGAAGAGGCCACGGAATGAACCCTATCAAAATATCTACACAATAACAAAAGAAATCAGAAAGCGTCGAGCTAAGTTCTACACTCACATCTACAGGACGGAAAAACACTAAAATAGCAAAGAAATTACTTGACATCATAACAAAGAGTAAATGTGGTACGGAATGGATAAAAGAGGTCCAAAGAGAAGAAACATAGAAAATCTCGAAGACCACATTGAGTGTCATAAGAATATCACAATTGTTAATTTGGAGCAAAGAACAACACGACAACCTGGAAAGATATGGACAGATAAACGGAAGAGAGAGCACTCTGAGAGGATGAAAAGATTTTGGGAAGAAAAGAGGAAAAACAGCTGAAGATTAAATCGTGATTTTAAGTTCAATCGCTCTCCTAAAGGGGAATAATCGCAAATAATAATTATAATATATTGAGAAGGTGAAAGCAAATCATATGCTCCGATTTCCAGGTCGTAATTTAAAACGATGTACACTGGAAGTTAAATCGACTCCATACAAAGCACTGATGCGTTTTCATTTAGAATGTTGTTGTTCCGTATGGGGTCCCCATAAAAAAGGGTTAATAGAGACACTGGAGAAGGTCAAAAGGAGAGCCGCCCGATTCGGGACAAGTATATGTAGCTTGAGGAAGTGTGTAAGTGCGATGTTGATGGAGTTATGTTGTGAAGATCTGCAACAGCGAACGCGTTGCTCTCTGTAGAAGCTACTTGAAAAATTAACGATTGAGCAATTTGAGAATGACAGCAAGCACATACTACTACGAGCAACATTAATATCTAGGAATTACCGAGAAAATAAGATAAAAGAAATCAGGGCCAGAACCGATTCATTTCTATACACATTTGTTCAACGAGTGATTATGGAACTGAAAAGGAAAGATTTATCTCAGGAGTAGGTTTCGGTAAGCCATCTAGTTTTTCCATGGTTTTACCATATCGCTCGAGCTACCTCCTGCCTTATGCCGTATATCCTTTCCTATGCCCGAACGATACACTTTAGGATAGGTACAATATTTTCCCCACCACCCATTTTATTGAATAGTTGAGTAGTAGTAATAATAATAGTAAAGTATAAATTTTATATTATAAATTTCAAACTCCTATATCATATGGACTTTATATATCATTCAATTAGGGTGTGACGAGACAGTAAAATTATTGGAAGTCCGAGCCTAAAGATTTTAAAAATTACATTGAAATTTATTAAAATTTATATTGTACAAGTATGAGTTAGATAAAAGATATACGGAGGTTAGTTTCCATTGATTTTGACTTCCCAGTTTATGTAGAGTTGACCGTTGGAATTGAAGCTGTTTTGGTATAATTGATAAAAATATCACAGAATAATTAATTCAAGTCGCGGTAGAGCACGGATCATTTCGTTCCTTGAAAGAAAATAACTGAGGAGTCCCGGGTTTGGACGGTACGCGAGGAGTTTTAATCGCATTTAACATAATTCGGGCGAAGAAAATCCTTTCACGTTCAGAAAAGTAAATTCTACACTGAACTACTATTTCCGGGACAGCACTCCCTTCGTGTGTTAATTTATGGTCTGAGTTAAGACTTCCTAATTTTACCAAATTAAATTTGCAATTTTGAAAGGAAAAAATCAGGTTAAATTAGAAACAGTTTTAGAAATTGGTGTGATGGAGCAATGAGTTAGCAAAAGGACATTAATCTCAGTGATGTAAATAAATCTTGCAATCTTTTATTTCAGTATATCGCTGAATTGTTTCCAGGCAAGCAATATTTTTTCACTCATAAAGTATTTCCACCTTACGACCGAAGGTGACGACGAAATCTTAGGAATGGAACCATCTATAAGTAAGATCAAAATACAGCAAGGAATAAAAGACCACAACAACTGTCCTGTATGGGAATTTAGCGAGAAATTAAGGTGAAGTATTTGTGTAAATATTACGTTACCAAAGAAAAAGCAGTCAATCAAATTAATGTCAGGCTTGAAAAACATTACCTTGAACATTTACAATCATCTTTGTAAAAGATTCACAATTTAACATTTATTCAATTTAAAAAAAAAAAGGATGCTATAAAGTAATTTCTTTACATTCACGTCCATCGTATGCACACAAGAGACTTAGAAAAATACAAAAAATATTAGTAACCAAGGAATCAGTAATAGATGACAAAATTTTATGAAACAGAACTAACATATCATGGTACCATTTACTGCCTTACCAAAATTAAGTAACATTCTTAACATGAGACGTGTCGGAGTATTAGATATGCTATAAAAATCATATTGTCTCCATAGTGGTCTCTGCGACTATCTACAGTATAATAATCAGTAATCCAGTGATTCAGCTTTTTATGGCCTTCCGAAAACACATAAGCAAGACATACCGCTATGTCAAATTGTTCGTGTGATTGATTCTCCGACATATTAAAACCACTTACAGGTTGCACAGAGGCTTACATCATAAACTGGAGGTATTTTGTGGATAGGATAAATAATGTCTGTTTTTCACCTGATTATGCTTCGATGAAGCTTAGCTTATCACCAATGTTCCAGTGCAGGGAGAGTTTAATAATGATCGGAGTCAGCTAAGTTTTTTTTTTTTTTCTATCTTCACTGCATATTTCTGGGATAGTATCTGGTCCCAATACAAGAGTAATCTTAATAAACACGAAAGGAATTTGTGACATAACAGTTTTTTTTGGATAATTGATCAATTTTATCTGAAACCAGATCAATTATCACAAGGTTGTTAGTTAGGGAGTGTAACATAACCGTTGAAATTACGGATATAATTTTAGTATAATATTGTGATCTGAGAAGTAAATGTAATGTCTTTGGTTGAGCGATTACTTAGCGCGCTTTGAAACAGTCTTGTATTGGCGACGTCAGAGTAAGCTACGGCCAGCGAGAGCTTATATGCCGCGGCCGGGAGCATGTGTGTGTGTGTGTCGCCTAACCGAGGCTCAGAGTTGTAAGACATTGTGTGGACATTCTGGAGGTATTTTTTTGGACTATGAAGGTTATTTTGAATAAACTGGTTTCACATAAACTGTGTATGCTGAACTGTTATTGATTTGGATCACATCGATTGAGTGATAAGTAATTACGGGGCTTGTACTGAATGTTACAATCCTTGATTATCCTCGAACCTGCATTCTTTGGAGAAGAAGTTTAGTTTTTAAGTATCTGCTGGCTGGCTTAGATATTTGTAGTTTCGGAGGAATAAATGTGAGTTAATGTGAAAACTGAAATGCGGTGTATTTCTCAGTACTTTCTTACTTGTTTCTCTGACTACAATTCTAATTTATCTAACTAGTAAAGATCAGCAGATTGGCGACCGCACGGCTGACCGAACTTTTTATTTATAAGTGTTAATTCATAATTAAATCTGAAAGCCCCAACAAGTACTACGACAAGATGACTGTGAGCTTGCATGGCGCCTCAGTGACAGGACGTGTGGTTAAATAGGCATCTGGAGGAGAAATTAACCTTCAATTCCAGGGCATACACACGAGGATAAAGAGGACAAAGGATAAATTACGGCGAAGTGAGAATAAAGTGACAATTAGGCGCGAAGACGACAATAGCCAAAGTGGAAGATATAACACTACGACGACACGAGGCAGTGAGTCAAAGACGGCGAGCGAAGATAATCTACTCTGAGACCAGTGAAGGTGGCGCATGAAACTCGACGAGCATTTCCGAGCGGAGCCGAGAGCAGCCGAAGGGAGCCGAGCCGGAGCAGCTGATTCGAGCCAACCTGCGACCAGCCGAGCTGAGCCGAGCAGACCTGACTGAAGACACCAAAGCTAAGTGCGCGTGTTGTTGCTAGCGAGCTGCTGCGAAGCGTCTTTTCCTATCTGTTCCGTTCCTTTAATATTTTTTCCTATAATTTCGAGTCGCACATAGGAAGGAAAACCGAGTTGAGTTTTTCTCTCCTTTTTGCCCATTCCTTTGTCATTCTGGTGACACTTACCGCATGTTGACGCAGCACAAGTAGTTGGTTTCAGTTTGCATGCATTTAATTTTGATATGTGGACTGAGTTTCATGAATAGCAGCGTTGTATTGGTTTTGTTTGCTGTGAATTGAAAGGGGGGAAGTAAAGCAACTGAGTTATTATCATAATTGGATTTTCCCGTGGGATTTGTAATATAAACTTACTGAAATGGGGGAAGAGACGGAGTCAAATTTGTCTGAAATGGCTGAAATGCTGGCTAGGTTTGCAGAAACTCTAAATAATAAATTTGATGTCAAATTTGAAACCCTTAAGGACTCTAATGATAAACTTCGTTCCGAATTGGAACTCTAAACGAGAATTTTGATTCGAAACTTGATTCCAAATTTGAAACCTTTAATGGTAGACTGGAAGTAATGGAAAGGGACGCAGAAGTTCGTCACGATAGCTTAGTCAAGGAGCAGAAATTGCACATTGCGGAGTTAGAGAGAAAACTCGAAGAGTATAGTGTTAGGTGTATTGGTCGGACGGAGGAGTTGTCCTCTCAAGTTTCCGAGTTAAAACAACAGGTTGAGCAGGAAACGAGTGGTTTGCGCCAGGATACCGGTGCCTTACAGGCGCAATATTTACAGTTAATGGAAAAAAGCGACAGTCAGAGCCACCGCGTAGGGTGCCTTGAAGATCAGATGCAAACATTTAAGGGTAATGTACACCGGAGCTATGCAGAACTGAAGGGTGAGGTCAAAGGGCTGGCAGCGGACGTGGAAAAGGTTTATGAAAATGTTGAGAAGGCGAAACTCCATACCCCTCTAGTGGTGAAACAAGAACTAGTAAAACAAGTCCCCAATGTAGTGAGGGAAGAGCTTGTCAAGTACCAAGAAATTATAAAGACTTCAGCTTTTCCAGTTAAAGTCAATGATGAAAAGATAGATTGGGAGGAATTTTCCGGAAAGAATTGTATACATCCTGTAAAGTTCATTAGAAATTTTGAAAATTTCGCACCTTTCCTGATGGCTAGCGAAGAAAATAAAATTAGAATGGTAATCAAACATTTGAGAGGAGAACCTCGTCTTTGGGCTGATCAATTCGAAGACCGTTTTGAAACGTTTGCTCAGTTTAAAACGGATTTTTTAAACCTATACTGGTCAGCAGAAAGACAGATTGCAGTGAAATCCGAATTAATGTTGGGCGAGCATTACGATCCGAATAAAGAGACACAAACTAATTTTTTTATGAGGTGTTACTCATCTTGTAGGTACCTAGATCAACCTCACAGTGAGGAAGAATATGTTAAAATTATTGCGGCTCGCCTACCCGAACAAACGCAATTTATTCTCACCAGCCATAAAATATGTTCAATTAAGGATGCCATAGACATGTTGGGAAGGTTGGATGTCCAGGAGGAGAGGATGAGGAGAGACAAGTCGAAGTTTCAGAATGGTTATAGACACTTTCAGGATAGGCGTACACGGGGAGGCGGTTACTGGAGAGAAGAAGGAAGGAACAACCGACAACAACCGGTAAATACATACCAACACGGGGCTAGGCAGAGAAACAATTTTGAACCGAATAACCAAGCGGTAGAGACAGAAACTAATAATCAACACCAACGGTACCATGACAACCAACCTCATAACAGAGAACAGAGGGTAGCCACAGTAGCTGCGAGTGGTGAAAATTGTTTAAACTAATTTCTGCCACTGTCGCGGCCTCATCAGGGGCAGAACCGGTTAAGAGGCCAAATGCGGACGAAATTTTTTTGAAGTAGCGGAGGAATTTTTTTATGAGGCTCTTACAGAGGAGAAGTCAAGATTACGGGAGAATGAGGTTATAAGGATTGAAGTGGAGGGATTTTTATCTGTAAATACGGGAGAAGTAAAGTTGGATAGAATCAAAACAGTACGACAGCCATGTGGCTATGACAATAGTGACTGGAGCGGGAGCAGTGGCCGACCGTCGGCGCGTACTAGCATATACCGGAGCACTGTTGGAACCTGTGCCAAAAAAGTTTTGACCGCCGCAACACTGGCGAGCGCGGAAAAACAAGCGAGCGAGTTAGGTCACTCACTCGGAAGCAATAATTTAGCTGAATCAGTCATTTCGATAGCGGAAGATGTGAAGAAGTAACTGGTAGACAAAAACCTTCTCAATTTGTAAATGAAGGAAATAAAATTGACAGAAAATCTATACGGTGGAAAAATAATGAGTCCCGACAAATAAGTGTTAAATTTCCAGATTGTGATCAGACGCGAGGAGAGGAGGAGAGTTTCTTTATGGACGAACTAAGTGAACAGGAAATATTTCCATCGAGAAATTTACAGGGCGTGTCGGTTTACCATAATGATCCCAGAGATGACTTGCTAGAAGAAGAACGAAAATTAGTTAGAAGAGAGGCCCAAACACCTACTGTTTTAATAACATTTCGGACTAAGATGGTGGAAGCTTTGGCGGATTCAGGGGCTGAAGTATCATGTATGTCTGAAAGCCTATTTCTGACACTTATTAACGAACCGGCTGCTTGTGTTCACTCGGTATCCGGGATGACGGTGACAACAGCGAATGGTGGCAAGATTAAAAAGATCACAAGACAAATTCGCGTGGATGGAATGATCGGAGGTCAAACAGTCGAAGTTAAAGCATTCGTAATTCCCAAGTTAACAGTAGATTTGATCCTAGGAGTGGACTGGTTTGAAGAAAAACAGGTGAAGTTAGATTGGGAGGATCATAGTTTACAATTTTTAACAGGAGAAAGACAAGTGAAGGTCCCGTTTGAAGGAAGATGTCGTAGGGAAGAAGAAGTATCTTGCCAAATTAGAGTTATTTCGAAAGGCATGGTGAAGGAGTCGGTAGAACAAAAGGAGCTTAAGGAGGATTCCCTACCCGTTTTACAGGGAGAGGATAAATTAGTACCGCAGTTGGAGTATGGGGAAGAGGACTGGAAGGGAGTGGAGAAGATTATTCAAGAGTTTCAAGAGGTTTTTTTCAGATCGGCCTGGATTAATTAAAGGTTACCAGTGTCATTTTAACGTTAAAGAAGATGTACCTTTTGCTGCCAAACCGTATCCTATACCATTTGCAATGAGGAGGAAGGCACAAGAAGAGATAGACAGGATGCTAGAATGGGGCGTAATAGAGCGATCAAACAGCGAGTATGTGAACCCTTTGGTGGCCGTAATTAAAGCGGATAAATCTCTGAGGCTAGTACTCGATGCCAGGTCACTTAACAAAATCCTAATTACAGAAAGGGACCACCCACTCCCTGTCGACGAAATATTGCAAAGTTCCATGGTGTAAAATATCTTAGTTCACTGGATATCACGGCTTCTTATTGGCAGGTGCCTATTGACGAAGCGTCTAGAAAATATACAGCCTTTCGTTTCGAAGGAAAGTGTTTCCATTTTCGAGTTTTACCCTTCGGAATTAACAATGCGGTAGCGAATTTTATAAGAGCTTTGGACCAAGTGTTGGGAAGATCCTTGAGAGATAGGATTCACACATATGTGGATGACATAATTATTGCCTCGCAGACTCTAGAAGAGCATCTTGAAACTTTACGTGATGTACTTAGCGCTCTGCGTAAAGGGGGCGTAACTTTAAAATGGAAGAAGTGTGTGTTTTTGCGGAAGAGTATAAATTTTCTCGGACATGTGATTTTGCCAGAAGGAATAACTGTAGAAGACGCGAAGTTAGAAGCCATTAACAAATTCCCAAGACCATCTAATAAAGTACAGTTAAGAGCTTCCTCGGTCTTTGCGGATACTACCGGAAGTTTTATACCCGGACAAGCCCTTAATAGTGTACACCTTAGGGATCTGAGCAAAGCACGAACTCCGTGGGAGTGGACAAATGAATGTGAGGAGGATTTTTACGAAGATAAAACAAGAACTTTCGCGCAAAATTGTATTAGCTCACCCGGATTGGACTCTTGACATATGTTTGGCCGCGGACGGCTCACACTATAGTAATTATTACTATTATTGTATTTATTTTTATACAGTAAGATATTACTGATATAGGAGCCAATTTTTGTCAAGTTATTAAAATTGAACAGTTTAACCAATTATTTTTTCTTATGACTTCCGGAAATCATATATATGAAATGGTGCTGCTCCAATTTTAATTAATAATCTCGATGAGATTATTAATCAAAATTGAACTATTCTCTCAAAAAAATATTTTGTTTATTTGAATAAATAAAATTGTTATTAGTAGCATAGTTGATGCTAAAGCTTGAACAATAAAATATTTAATTGATGTTTCATTCATTGATGAATTTTTTGATCTTGACAGTATTGGAATAATAGATAGTATATTAATTTCTAATCCCATTCAAACTCCAAGTCAAGAATTGGAGGATAAGGATAATATAGATCCTATCACTAAAAATGAAAGGAATAAGATTTTTATTGTGTTGTTGTGCACTAAAAAGAAGAGAATTAATGTCTCTATTTATGGGGTATGAACCCATTAGCTTAAATTAGCTTATCTTTTTATTATATTTAAGTGTATGAAGCACATAAGTTTTTGATACTTAAGGGAATAGTTTAAATCTATTAAATATATAATGTGGGTAGTTGTCTACATTATTTATCCTATCAAGATAATCCTTTATTCAGGCACCTCATTTTATATATTTTAATGTTTTAATTATGAGAAATATGTAATTTTCTTAATAGATACTTT
>JARYHS010013630.1:233304232-233412502 GCA_031002005.1 Vandiemenella viatica
ACAGACTTCTCTATGTTTCTCAAAGCTACTGAGAGAATTTCTGTCGTCGACAATATCAGCTCCATATGTACACCCTACCATATTTTGTGGTCGAAAATCTGAATACTTCAGTCTTAATGTTGACATAGATAGGTATAATGCCGAGGATAAATATCACATTGATATATCATCACAGATTACAAGTCATTGTCAATTGCACAAAGGAGCAACGTTCACTGGAGCTTCTTTATTCAATCATACGACATAAAATGTTATCTATGAGCAACTAACAGCTTTCAATCCAAAATGAAAGAAGTTTTATTTCAAAACCCGTTTTACTCCGTTGAAGAATTGTTGGAATTTGATAACTAAAAATGACTCGGAAAATACTATATGTTTGGCGTATAGAAGTACAACGTTATTAACTCTCACTAAAATAGTGAATGATTCTTCTTTGTGTTGAAACTGTTTATAAATGCAGCAATTTGATTATCTGAAAATTACATTTGTATATGCTAATTTACATTAAATGTCATGTATCTGCATTTTACAACAGAAAAATACTAATGTGATGGTTTTTAAGGAATTAACCGGCTGCCAGTTTTTGGTAATATTATTAACTTGTTAATATGTGTAAGTACTGTTCCACATCCCCGAGACCATGGGTTCAATGCGAGCATATCTAACCCAATCTAATAAAATAAAAGACAATACCTGAAGATGTGAGTAATTCTTGTCGTGCTGTTAACAAAATGTTTGCAATGACCATAACCGATTAGTGTGTTTTCATTTTGTAAAGCCACGATGGCATATACCATAGATCTATTAATCTAAATTCTGTTTTCAGTTGTGCACAGCAACTGTGGCTGGTATCACCCATCTATTAATCTACTCGTATGTATTCATGCGAATCTCTGTTGGTATACTATAGGCAAGATATTTCTGATGAAATGGATAGGTTGAATCAAACCGATAGTGTAGCACTAGATCTTTTAAAGGCTTATGACAGAGTGAGCCATAAAATGGTGATAAATAAGGTAAAAACTATTGGAGTTGATGGAAAGGTGATTTGCTGCGTTGAAGAATTCTTAAAAGGTAGAAAGCAAAAATTTAGGGCAAGAAATGTAGTACTAAAAGAAATAAAAGTGAACATGGGGGTTACGCAGGATAATGTAATTAATTATTCTAATGAATGATTGTGTTAATGGTTTAGCATCAGAAGTTAGATTGTTTGCATGTGACATAATGTTATATAATAGGATCAAAACGGTAGAAGACTGTTAAAAGCTGCAGTGTGATCTAGATATGATAGCTGGCTAGGTGAGTCAACATGGGATGAAGATAAATGCAAAAAAGAGTCAGCTAATTAGGTAAACAGATAAAAAGCTAAAGGTTAATTACAGTTATAACGTGGGTAATGAACTGCTTATTGAAGACTTGAAATGTGAATACCTTGGTATTTACTTAACTGGGTACTAACTTATCTGGGGTGGACACATTGGACAGATATTAGGTAAGGGTTCAAAATCTTTCACCTGTGGGAAGTGTGATGAGAGAAAGTACTAGAGAAGTAAAGGAACAGGGTTACAAAACTTTGTCGAGACCACTGCTTGAATATGTAGATGTTGTGTGGGACCCCACATTTTGAGTATCAAATACAGGAGTTGGAACGGGTGCTGAGAAGGGATGTTAGATTTGTCTTTGTAAATTACAGCAGAACACAATCGGCAACTAATATGATAAAGGAACTGGAGTGGGGTTCATTGGGAGATAGAAGTAGGGTGTAGAGAGTCATTGGAGTGTACAAGGCGTATATTGGTGATGAGGCATGGAAAGATATTGGTGGGGAGAATTAGAGAGGTGCATGGAAAAGATGACCATCACAACAAGCAGGCACTTTAGGCATATGGGTGTGGGTAAATATTCTTTCTTGGGAATGGTGTAAGTGATTGGAATTAATTACCAATTTACCAAAAACACTGAAAGAATTTAAAGTTCAGATTAGTAAAGGGCGAAAGTAGGTGGGAAGAGGAAAGGAGGAAGATGGGTGTGTAGGGGGATTGCCACCGGAGCGTGCGCTCCATTGTAATTATATCAAATTAAATTCTGTTTTCAGTGGTGCATAGCAACAACGGATGGTATCACCGATCTATTTATCGACATTCTCTTTTTAGATGTGCAGAGTAAAAATTGTAGGTATTACAGATACAATTACTGATATTGTTTCCCTTTGCGCCATCCCATTAATAGACATTCTGTTTTCAGATGTGCACAACAACAATGGCAGGTACTACCAATCCATTAATCTACATTCTGTTTTCAGATGTGCACAGGTAGAGTACAATGGCAGATACCAACGATGCACTGATCACAATTTTGTTTTTAGATGTGCCTATCAACAATGGCAGCTTATAACGATCCATTGGCCTACATTTTGTTTTCAATTGTCCACAACAACAAGGTCGCGTACCACCAACCCATTGATAGACATATTGCTTTCAGTTGTCCACAACAACAATGGTGGGTACCACCGATCCATTAATCTACATTCTGTTTTCAGATACGCGTAGCAACAATGGCTGGTTCCACAGATCTATTGATACACATTCTGCTTTTAGATATGCACAGGTTCAATGGCGGAAACCAACGATGCATTGATCACAATTTGGTTTTCAGTACTGCACAGCAACAATAGCGGCTTCTAACGCTCCATTGATCTACATTCTGTTTTCAGTTGTCAACAAAAACAATATCGCGAACCACCAACCCATTGATAGACATTCTATTTTCAGTTGTACACGGCAACAATGGCGGGTACCAACGATACATTGGTCGACATTCTGTTTTAAGTCGTTCAAAGTGACAATAGTATGTTACAAATATCGATTAATTTACATTCTGTTTTCAGATTCGCACAACAACTCAACAATGGGGGTACCACAGATCGGTTGTGTATATTCTGTTTTCAGCTGTGCACAGCTTCTATGGCGGGTAGCAATGATTCATTGTTCGACATTCTGTTTTCAGTTGTGCACAGCAACAATAGCGGGTTCCACCGATTCATTAATCTACATTCATTTTCAGATCTGCATAGCAACAATGGCACGTACCTCAGATCCACTGATTGACATTCTGTTTTCGGATGTGCACAGCAACAATGATGAGTTCACCGATCCATTTTTCAACAATCTGTTTTCGTTTGTGCGCAACAATACTGGTGGATAACATCGTTCCATAGATATATGCAGACGGTGACATGTCCTCATAGCTCTACTGTCAGTGTGGTTAATGAGGGAAAATGAAAGACGAGAGGTCGGTACCGCTAGCGAGTGAGATGCAAGTCACGTTGTAGCCAATTACGACGGCAGTACCTCATTGCACGGCTAATATTTGCAGTGAGGTCGACGAACCTTGTCATTTGTCATCCCAACAGCAATCACGAGCGACCTCCACATTTTATGGACCAGTAAAAGTTAGAAGGAGAGCTTAGTAATGCAGCTGAGGTAATTGCAACTTAAATATCTCTTTATGCTACAAGTCCAAGGAAAACAATCTATTCATCTGTCACTTTAAGGATTTACTGATACGGATCGGTAATACTGTATATTCCAAATTATTTTCTCTCACTATGAAAAAAGAGAAAGATGTGCATACTTGCATCCATGAACTAAATTTTACGGATTTTTTGTTCTACCGGATAAATGATTTCTGCATTGCTGAAATATTTTGTATCAGTAAACAAATGCGATATGAAACATCGATATTTAAATCAAAGCATCGATATTAAGTATTGATATCGTAGTTGTTAAAAATCTACTCCAATTTTAATCCTTTGTATAACATTTTGGAATTTTCAACCAACCCAAATTCTGAATGCAGAGTTAGGGTAGGAAATGCAGTATCAAAAGAAGTGGAAGTAAAACATGTGAATGCCACAGGGTTGCATGTTGGGACCATTAATATTCATTATTCTAATGAAAGTGTGTTAATTGTTTACTATCAGAAATTAGATTGTTTGCAGATGGCATAATGCAAAATAAAAGGATCAAACCGGTAGAGAACTGTAAACTGCTCGAGAGTAATGTGGAAAGGATGTCTAGTTGGCTTTGTAAACATGGGATGAAGATAAATGCTAAGAAGAGTAAGCTTATTAGATACACAAATAAAAAACTAAAGGTTGATTATGATTATAAGGTGGGAAAAGAACTGCTTGTTTAAGACTTGAAATGTAAACATCTTGGTATTATATTTGATAACAAGTTAACTGGGCAGTACACATTTGACAGGTAGTATAAAAAGGTTTCAAAATTCTGCATATGTTGGAGAGAGTGATATGGGGATGTACAAGAGAAATAAGGGAATTGGGTTACAAAACTTTGGTCAGATCATATGGTAGTATAGTAGGGGACCCACATTTTGAGTATCAAATACATGAGTTGGAGAGGATGCAAAAAAGGGCTGCTTGATTTTTTTCTGGAAATTACCACAGAACGCAATCAGTAACAGATATGATAAAGGAGCTGGAATGGGATTCATTGGAAGACAGGAAGAGGGTGATGGGAGTGCACAAGGCATATTCTGGTGATGAGGCATGGAAAGATATTGGTGTGAGAATTAAAAGTAATGCATGGAAGGGATATGGTGACCATGACCACAAGTTGACATTCGATTTCAGGTACAAGGGTGTGGGAAGATCTTCTTTCGTAGGAAAGGGGGTCAGAGATTATAATAGTTACCAAGAGAAATTATGAATAATTTACCGAAAACCTTGAAAGAATTTTAAGTTAAAATTTGTAGAGGTGTAGGTGAGTGAAGGGAAGGTGGAAGATGGGTGTGTACGGAAATGGCCACCGGAGAGTGTACTTCATTGCAATTTTAATTAAATATCTAAATAACACAATCATTCACTTGAATAATGGAAAGTACAATAATTATCAACAGAATAATGAACTATAAAAAAATGAATAACAAAATAATTTTGTCTAATTGGAGACTTAGACCAAGTAGAAGAGAGAATGTGGGAAAAGGCAGCTGCGTCATCAGTTTGCGTTGTCTAGTCACCTGAAAGTCGCTGATCAAACTTCGAGATGGAATTGGTCACTCATTTCATAGAAATACCTGGGAGAGCAACGAGATACCACATGTTCTTGCGGCTAGATCCATATTGTCACATTGTGGTATATTTATTGGCATGTCTACAACTCGGAATCAACGTATCCGAATCCGAATGACAAAGCCATCTCATTGGCGAAACAAATACCTTGTATTTGATGCTGTCATCGAGACGAGAAGAAGAAGAAATCCATGTCTGGATAATTTTTCACAATATAACATCCAACTCAATGAAGCTACGACGTACGTTGTGGTGGTACATCTACGATTATTGTTTATTTATTTATTTTACTTATTTCTTTACGCCTCGTTGTCGTCTAGGTCATAAGAGGCGCGATCGGACTGGGGACAAGGAACGGGAAGGAACTCGGCCATGACCTTTTGAAGGAAGCATACCGGCATTCACCTGATGTGATTTGGGGAAAGCATGAAAACTCAAATCTGAATGCCCGGACGGTGACTCGAACGGCGTCCTGCCGATTGCGAGGCCAGAGCGTTAACCACTCACCAACAACACTCGGTGGTTTATTGTTTACGTTTATAAGTATAACTCTAAAATGGTTGTAGTGAAGTTGTATAGAATTGAGATTGAAAATAAACGTAATTCAACCTAATGTCGGTCAATACTCGCCGAAAATTTGAATCGAAATATAGAAACCGTACACCAGAATCTCACAAGGTACACTATATCAGCAAGTGTCAAGAAGAACGAGAGAGACAAAATTTGAGAATACAATCGTCGGCGTGGCTCAAAATCCTATGTTTAAGATCTTTCCGTAGAGTTTTATAGCACACATTCAAGGGGGAAAAAATGGAAACTTAAGACTGACTGATGAAAAACAGGATTATCCAGAATAAAAAGACAATTCTTTTTTTGATTTTATCACGGAATTACATCTCGCTGACGTCGATGTCATTACATCCGAGAGATAGGTCTGGATACAAGGAATGGGAAGGAAATCGGTGGTAGCCATTTTTAAGGATCCATTCCGGCATTTGCGTGGAGAGATTTCGTGAAACAATGGAAAACCGAAATATTGATGGGCGGACCGTGATTCGAACCTGCATCCTCCCGAATGTGAGGCCAGAACGTTAGCCGCTCATCCATCAGGCTTTGTGACAGACGGTTTTAAAAAAATCATAATAAATGTAAACATCAGACAAGTCTGATACATGTAACAATACCGAAAGGCCTTAACAGAACACCACATTTTTGTTGTTGTTCATGGTTGAAAAAAAGATTTCTTGCATCCGGCGTTGTTTGTGTCTGTGCGGCGTTGCATTATTCCATGATATTGAAATTTAAACATTCACTGGATTTTTCGTACAGTTTGTTTGTTGAAAGTTTTTTTTAAAACAAAGATCTGTTACATTTATGTGGGTTTCTAATTTGAAAATACAAGTACATGAAACTGCGGTGTGGTAAGCAAGTGGGGGTAATAAATATGAACACAACAATGGATGAGAGTAATAATTTTGAGAACATGGCAAATGACGCGGAATTACAAAACAGTTTCGTTGAAAATCCATTGCTAGCAACTGATTCTGTACGGGAGGCGGTCTGTCTTGAAGTAACGAATATGAATGAAACTGTCACAAGCAATAGTGTAGCTGCTATTATATAATAACAATTTGCATAACCCACCAGATACCGAGTGCGAAGCATTTTCTCAAGCTGCGGTGTTTGCTTTGTTACGAGAAATGAATGAACAGATGAAATCTGTGCGAAGTGATGTAAATTCTCAGTTCAAAAATATGAACGAAAAAATTGATTCGCTTGAAGTGAAGCAAGACAGTTTCATTCAACGGATCGAGGACAGGATTGCCAGATTTTGTTCGGAGACCGACAACAAACTTGAACAATTTAAAAAGAAGGTCACCGAAGAAATACTGGTTATCCAGGATACAAATAACCAACTGGTTAACAAAACTATCACTCTTGAAGAAGGTCAGGTGAAATGTGATGGGCGAATCACAAAGATAGAGCGTGAGATTTGTGGGATACGGGTAGAGACGAATGGACACCACCAAACATTGACAAAACGAGTCAATGAATTGGAAAAGAATACTGAACGTGAAGTCGCGAAAGTAAGGGAAAGAATGGATACTGTCGATTCATCTGTTGCGCAAGTCCGGGCCGAGAATGTGACAATACAACAAACGCAACGCAAATTGCAAGAAAACGTTGCCGAAGCACGGAAAGAGCTGGAAGAAAAGATTGCTGCTGTGAAAAAATGGTGAAAATAATCAGGGGTTATATGTAACCGGACAAGAAATTGTAATTCGGGGACAAGTGGAGTTGCAGCTACCACGTTTTGGTGTGAAGAGAGGGAGTAATCCGAAAGTATTCCTCCAACAACTGGAAGAGTATTTCCACATCAAAAACATACCAAATAATTTGAAATTACTGGTGTTACAACAATGCCTAGATTCTGAGGAGAGAGTTTGGTTCAGTATTTCGAATGGATCGAAAATGACATATGACGAATTTAAGAACCTATTTTTGAAAATGTACTGGTCAGAAGTGACACAGACACAGCATCGAGTGGAAATTTATCGAGGGAGATATGATCCGCGGGACGGGGAGTCAATGCGATCCTACGCTTCCAAGCTGGCGATGTTGGCAGAGCATTTGGACTATCCTATGGGGAGCGGAGAGTTGATTGCAGCCATAAGCACCCATTTCAAACCAGAAATTCGTTGCCACATCAACCCAACAATGATAACAACAATGCAACAGTTCTTAGAAACGCTAGGAAATTTGGATCAAATCGGCATGTACTACGAATGGGAACAAAGACCAAGAGACGAAAAGAATGGCCAATACCACAAACAAGGAAACGGGGGGAATAACAAAAGAAGATGGGAGCGAAACCAGAATCAGTCTCCACATCAAAATCAGCAATTTCAAGGTGGACAATGTGTGGGCCAGAACAGAAATTTTCAAGAGGGTCAGAGAACGCAGGAACGGGCACAGAACATGAACGCAATTAGACAAGTACACAATAATGAAGTACGAGGGGAACCTTCTCAGGTTCTGAAAGACGATGGTAAGCTTCAAGTAAATTCATCACAATGAAGTTTACCGGGGGACATCAGGACGGAGAGAAAGATAAATTGAAAATGAGTCATAGTCTATCATAATAATTAATGGTCAAACTGTAGGATATTAATTAATCATAAGGTATAAACAAAAACTGATTTCGTTATGAGAGAAAGTTGTTCAAGCCATCGGTATTTACACCAGGGACGAGCGTACAAACGAGCCTGATGTAAGGATATGACCCATGCGTTGACGAATATTATATTAATAATGATAAAAATTATGAACAACAAACTACCCATCATTACAAACGAGATGTGGCTTCCACCGTCAAAAGAATTTAATGTCTGAAGCAGAACCCTCAATAGTAGGAATTTCAAGTGTCAAGTCGCAAGTTTATTGTTAAGGGAGCGCGAAATAATTGATTGATGTAAGGCAAATACGTTCACAGAAATGGGAAGAGTGAATCGGGTGTCATCTCTGGCAAGTAAATGTTAAGTCCCGAGGACACGAGATTCAAGTTGTATTGCATATAAGCAATTGTTTTGCTCGTTATTGACCGAGTTGACTTTACCCGAATTTAGCGTATGTCTATTATTTCCACCTGAGGAACAAAAGAAGTTCATTAGGGAAGTAAAACTCAATCCGCGTGATATGAACGTAACTACGTTGAAAACCCTTATACATAACTTGTGCAGAGGAAGTCGAGACTAGACGATATGATGATACGTTGACTTTGCGACGATAGGAACCTTCAGATAAAATTTAAAAAAACGGAAAGTGGCATAAAACATTTGACATATGGGTGTAATTCACATCACAAGCAACAGTTTCGCAACAAGAAAATATGGGAATCTGTAGGTGGTGCAAGCTTGGGTCAAGTCTAAAGCATTAAGCACGGGAGAATATTGGCTGGCTGGATAAATGATCAAAGAGAGTAAGGAGTGGATAGTATGGATAGAGTTCGAATCACGTATTGTGTGAGGTCAGAAACACTTTTGTATGCAATTCCTCGTAGATATAAACTAATCTTTGGATTTAGAAATAACATTAGGGAATGGCATAAAATTTTACTTTAGTACTTTGATATAAATGTGAATAATCACGAGAAGATTGTAGAGTTTTGTTGATTAGATGATAAGTTGATTAGTAGAGTTTTTTTGATAAATTATATGTATGTGTGTGAGTTTGGTGTGCATGAGTATGTGCAAGTCATCGGAAATGCCGAGCAATGCACTGGGTAACATCAAAGGATGGAGTTGCAGCCATGAACTACCAACTTACTATTAGTTAAGGGATTTTGAATTGTTCTAAATCTGGTTTAAATCCAACATAAGGAAAGGGATATTAATGTAATCATATTGGGATCCATAAAATGTTCATCAGGAAATTCTAATATGATGAAAAATAGAGCACTTAGCAATTCATAAATGGGGAAGTGGATACGGAATTGAAACAAAAGGTCATGGAACAACTGACCAATGACTGACAACAATGTGCAGTGAATAAGTGAAGGTGTTAGTGGGTGAATTAAAAAGACAGTCCCAGGTCTTTTTAATTGAGAACAGTGGGGCGAAATGTAATGTTACATCTGGTTTGAGAATAAATAACAGCTGATGTTTGTCAACGTTAAACGAAACTGTATGTGTTATAGACCTGAGCAGTCACAGACAGGAGGGGAGGGGCGAGCTCACCAGACGCTCGCCACACACACAAAAAAACTAGGACCCGGGGGAGCAGAGACCTTCGCTGCCCGTGCGGATAAATGTTGTTGTCCCAAGAGAGAAGGGAATGTTTGTTTAGCGCTCGGAAGATACGAGTGGTTCAGACGTGTTGTGAGTGGTATGTTGAAATTTATTGCTGGTCGTCTAATGGAGGACTGCGGTACTGGGGAGAATGTTTTTCAGGGTGATCTTAAGCGACGGACGACTGAAGAGAGGCATTCGTGGCTGAGGGTTCGACGAGTCAGGTTGTCTGGGAGTCGGAACGTGGACCACGGCTGCAGGCTGTTCGGCGATCGAGTCTCGCCGGTGCTGGACTACCTGACGCCGACGGAGCCGGGCTGTGCAGACGCCTTCCCTACACGACGCCACACAGAGCAGTGGGCGCTCGACCACAGCTGTCGCAGTCCACGTCGGCATCTCTCCACAATGGTCAACAACCTTTGCGTCTCGTCTCTTCCAACAACAACGTCCAACAAACGGTAAAGGAGCGCAGTTCACGCCTCAGTTGTCACCAGAATTCAGTTTAGCAAAACCCAGTAACGCTTATGGATAATTCATGCAATCCACTGAGCAGCAATTTATGAATTGCTAAGAGTGTAGGTGATTTACTTTAAAATAAAGATAATGAATTTTATTTCTTAATTTGTGGGTTTTCAATTAATAATATGGTTCATTTATCACCTTTCCTTATGATCCATTATTTTGTCAAATCAAAGTAGTTGATTGAACTCACTGACGCCCAAGAGTATGACCTATATCAACTTACATAAGCTTGGCAATCATATGACGAGGCAAACAAAATAAGTAGTAATAAAAGTAATATTTTAAAACTAAGGGTATTGTACAATCTTTCCTGTCATTCCGAGTCACATAGGTTCGTGGATGAAGTATTTCACTACACTCGTAAGTGAAAGTGGGAGTACACATATACTTCGTGATTACCTACATTTCTTATAAACTTTATTAGACTTTTAAAAACTTCCCTGTCTGTTATATTGACTCAAAAAAATTCTTAGGTCATGTTGTCACTTGCTTCCAGTTACAGAGAATATAGCATAAACATCGGATTCTCTTTTCCATCTATGAATTTCTGTATGTAGTCATCGTAAATCAATAAAAAGTTACATATAACTTTAAACGAACGTTAAATTTATTTATTTTGTATCTCTGACTCGAATTATAATTTTTTAGGTGGTATCATAACACTTGGTGATAATCAAATTAAATACCAGTATTTATTTGGAATTTACTTTTTATTTATCATAAGTGCAAATAAAGTTAATGCAATTATTATTTTAAAATTTCGTGGTTAGTCAAACGGCCAGTATAGCTAACACTTTGATTATCATCGGACTCACCGAAAGTTTGCGAGCTATTGAGATCACTTCCAGCCTCCAGGTTTAACACCTTTTACTAAAGTGGATTGCTGTTCAGATGCAGTGATTATCTCCAGTTTATTTCAGGGAATATTTCCTTTTTGCTGCTATTCACTTTGGTACAAAAGGTTTGAGCAATTTTCATATCAATTATGATGATATGTTTTTGAGATATGAGACAACAGGACCAGGCTACTCAATTAGTCATATTAATGGAACAAATAACTAGTTTAGTTGTTAATCACAATCTCAGCTATTTTTTTTTTTGCTTCGGCACCATTGTCCTTAATAAGACTAATAATTATTTTCTCGTGTGAATGAAATATTACCTCTTGGTTATTTGTATTTCTGTATATCTTTCAGATGTTAGTTTCATCCTCGTTATCGTAATTAAAAATTAATAACTCTCTCTATCACGGCAATCGTATATGTGGTTGCAAACCAATCTCAAATTTTCTTCATAGAATGTGTCATGTTTGCAATCTGACTGATTTTCTATCACGCAATACATATTTTAATAGACTATTCAATCAGAATAATTCCCTTTATAATTTAGAAGAACCTGGATTCTTTTCAAGTTTCTCTGTTTGAAAGAACAGAAATATATTATTTTAATTTAATTTAATTGCTGTGGCGCACACGCTGCGGTGGCAATGTCCCTAAACACCCACTTTTCCCCTTTCCTGTACCGGTCTAATTTTACCTTCTACAAATTTTAACTTTAAATGCTTTCAGCGTTTTTGCTACATTGTTCACCATCTCTCTTGTTAATTTATTCGGACTATCAACTTAAATCTGTAAAATGGTTAAGGCTGAGACCTACGCTTCAATTTTCAAATATGTGCGAAATGCTATTGATCTTATGGTTGATGGTTTGTCAGAATTCTGCATCAACATAATGTCACCAAGGTCAAAATCTGAAAATACTGGTGGGAGACACTTGACACTATCCATATATCTGTATGAAGTATTGACGTGTTCCCATTATTTCTGCATGTTTGGGATACGTAAGCATTGTTTTTCCTGCAATTAATGCTCCTCAAGCTGTTTTTTTTTTTAACTGCTTTATGTCTCTTAACAGCGAGGTCTTTAGAGACGGGAAAGGATGGGGGGCAAGGATGGGGGCAAGGAATTGGAAGGAATAAGGCCATGGCCTTTTTGAAGGAAGCATCCCGGCATTTGCCTGGAGTGATTTGGGAAACCATGGAAAACCCAAATCTGGAGGCCCTGACGGGGATTCGAACCGCCGTCCTCCCGAATGCGAGGCGAGAACGCTAACCGTTACACCGCCCCGCTCGGTGCTCCTCAAGCGGCAGGCATTATTTTTAATCAATTGTTTGGCGTTTATTTTGATAATTTTTTTTTTAAATTTACAGTTGGAAACAGATCTTCCTTAAAATCATTAATTTAAGCTCGTAATTCTCAGTTACTGAAAATTGACAGTTTTTAAGTATGCTAGACTTGCTTAAATTAAAATCACCAAGAATCACTCTTGATTTAAGGAGTGACTATAATAATGATGCGCTTATGAGTAACATTGATTTCGTGCTTGAGGTGAAACTGATGATTGTTGGGGAACACGAAAGTAAACAATCATCTAAAAATGATAGTCTCTTCCAGTTACTATTGAAATTAGTGAATTCTTTTCCTACTATAATATATATGGCAAAGAAAATTGCATGGAAAATATTGGAATTTTATTATCATTTAACCCTATAATTGATCAGTGTCAGGTATACACTACTGGAATTATGTCCATGAAATTTCATTTAATCGGCATTTGTGAAAGTTGTATTTACTGTCGAGCTCGTGCTGTCCATTCGTACAGCATCTGAGTACAGGAGAAGTGTGAGCTGGGCTTAGGTTGCCGGTGCACACATTTGCTTGCGCCACCGAACACTTTGCATAATGGTGGCGCCAGCGTATATTAAGTTGCCTTGCCGCTAAAGCAAGCCTTATAAACGCAGACGCCTCTGTTCATAATAAACGTTCAGCGAAATTAACAACGGTAAATAAAGTTGCGCCAGCAATATCGGATGCTCTAAAATACAGGCCAGAACGGAACCAAGGGCTTTCCAAGCTAGCCCTTAAAGTAGGACAACCTCCTCCTCCACAACACTGCCCCATCTTTTACGACCCTCTCGGAGGGAAACGAGGCTAGCGGCTTCAGTATTGAATAACATTTTGCAACATGTGCTAAAGCCTTCTATCTCTTTCTACACTATACAATGTAGTAATAAACTTCATTATGTTAGTCAGAATTTATGACTTGTAACATGGAAGAAAGTACTGCCATACATGATTGGCCATAAAAATAATGAACAAATACCTTAAACCTCGTTAAAAACTTTTGTAGGGTAGTCGTAGTTATGTTGGAATTCACAATATAATCATTGAGATAGAATGAAGTTCTTGCAGCTTTCACCATGGAATTTTCCTTAGTTCAACTGTTAACCATTCAACAAATTAAAATTTTATTGTTACATTAATAGCAAAAAGTTTCCTTACTGAAAAGGCGATGATTAAAATTTAAGGAATTCACTACTGTTTTTTTTTTTTTTTATTTTCTTTGAATCGTCAGACTCTTGTTCCACACTTCTGTTCTTCTAAAGAAATTATTATCACTTTAGGGAAGCAATAGATAAAATGAAAATGCTGGAATATGAGACTAAATCATTAGTGACTGGACAATTATGCTTTAGACTGTCGTATAGCTACGTTTTAAATCTGATAACTTTTTTTTTAATGGTCTATAATGTAAGTAATTTCGATATGTGAATTGTACTTCTTCCCTGTTACGAATATTTGTAACGAATCAGTAAACTAAAACTTTGTAATTTGCGTACCGAGTGATTACGTAAAACACAATATCGTCCGGTGACATTGGTACGGTAGGACTACAGTATAAATCTGACTGTATCCGTGACAGTTATGGACTACTTCTTGCAAATTGCTGCGGATGATTACACTGATTATTTGAGGGAGGGGGACAAAGTGGAAATGAAGCTACCGCGAATTATTTCCGGAAAAACTGCAAAGTCTTAACGTAGGTGGAAGTTATCATACACTTTAGTACTAAAATCTGTCCCTTTACTATCAACTGAAAATGGAAGAATCGCTTAGGTTTAAACAGAAATCAGAACTAAGTATCCACAGTTTTACTACGTGACCCGCAACTTCCGTTCGATGGATCGACACAGTAGGTGGTACAACTTCATGGCTGATACTTCATATATCGATACTTTTTGCTCCTACTAATTCCCCTAAGATACCTGAACAATGGCTCACACGCTAAGCATCTGAACTCCGCCTGTGTTGCGGGAAGAAGACACGCACGGTAAGTAATTGTAGAAAACATTTGTCTGAAGAAAATTATTAAACAAACGTACAGATATGCAAAGTAACGTTAAAAATGTTTTTAAACATGAAATAACCTGGCGTAATCTCTTATATTTTATGGTAAGATGAATTAAAATAAATTCCACAGGAACTATTTTCCCGTCGCGTCGGCTCAAAATTCATTGCAACAAAAACACAATAACGCCAAACAAAGCAATAACCTTATTAAATAATGCAAAAAATTTACATTATTCCTTTAAAGAGGGTAGTTAAATTCGTTGTGGTACGCATTATGTTATGCAAGACAGTTTGCTGACTGGAATCTCCTTCAAAATTCAGTAAATTCCGTAAGTTTATCCTAAAGAATTAATGACAACAGCTCCAATCTCTTAATGCCTTGTAACAATTGACGCTGCTTCCACAACCGAATTTTGCTGATATAGGTGAGTGCTGGTCTTTGTACTCTTGTGGAATGATTAGAAAACAAAATAAGAAACCTGACTATCTGTTCACACACGTTTCACTATGAAGACTTGTTAAGTACCATTAACTTCTATTAAATAAAAGTTTACTCATTTCTTCTTTGCTGTATCAAAAGACAGTAGTTGGTTTGAAAATGGTGACATTCTCTTTTATTTTTTTAAAGACCATATCTTGTATCTGTGGGAGGAAAAATGTTTATATAGTTCCTTAGTAATCACGTAACTGCTTGAGTGTTTGACAGACGGTCGCCATGTTTCAGAAAACGTAGTGACGGGCACAATTCATCCAAGGATTAGAAACGAATGATTTACTGCGAAAAATCTCATTAATATTCAGTAACTGTCGTAATATATTAATCGACTATCCATTTTTCGTCCTGAAAATATTGTATTCATGAGGTATCCACAAATTAATTTTCAATTTACCACATTTGATGGAGCGCGTGACTGGATGCAGGAAATTTCCAACCAAGTATAATATGTCACATTCATATCTATTTCCGTGAAGAATTCTTAAACCCATTTTTAATCATGTTACATTACGAAAAAAAAAAAAAAAAAAATATTGTTGAAATTACGGTACAAAACTGTCTCGTACTCTCCTTTAGCAAAAATGTCAAGGATGAAGTTAGTGGCGTTGAATTGTGTCTCTAAGCGAAAAGGGTGCAAACGGTAACTCGCATTGTGTATACTGATGTTTCTAAGCATTTTATATTATTCCCTAGAAAATTGTATGGGATTAAATTAAGCCGATAGATCGTGTTGGTTCATACATTACATATGGTTTGATCATATCAAAGGTGATGGAACCTTTAAGAGAGAAGAATGTTTGAACAATGCCAGTGAGTTTTATCGTATTTTCGAGTGGTTCTAGAGAAACGTTTCATCAGCCAATCTGGAAAGAACTGTTTTGTTGGAGTGGTGGGCCATTGGTAGAAATATAATATCAATGCGGTATTAGTGTAGCAATTAAGAGAATGTAATTTCCTAGTTATGGGGAAAATGAAAGAAAATTAACAATTTTTCAAGGAAATAGCTAAGAGGATTCTGCCTCAGATGGCACGTATCCATGCTCCCGTCTTTCTCTAGAATAGGAGAAAAGACATTCTTAGCTATAGTAAGTTAGAACTACTGTAGTTTAAAATTGTACACAGCAGATTTTTTAAAAACATAATTGGCCCAATACGGCTAAAGAAACAGGCTGTACTCTTTAGGGATTATTAAAAAAATTCCCCGTTGCTGGGTGTCCTCTGCACGTTAGTTTTGTAGTGCCTTATGCTTAGAATTAATTAGTTTTATCGCATTATCTGAATCAGAGATTTTTTTTTTCTTTCAAGACATATTTATTCCACGGAGATCCATGTTATATGAATGTACGCCGTTCTTGTAGTTTCAGTTCATTATCAAGCACAGAGTTCTGGAACTAACTTTTTTTTTTTTTTTTTTTTTTTTTTTTTTTTGAAGGCATATGTTTAAAGCCTCACATACATGGGAGTTTTACAGTGTGGCAAACTTTCTCTTGCCTTAGTCTCAACTTCCAGCAACCTTGCAGCTTACATCACAAGAAGAAACAATAGCAGTAGATGAAAACTTCTGGAACAAAGGGAAGACTAGGGATGTGAGAAACTGGCAACTTATCCACAAAGTTCTAGAATCATGCAGTCTGTATGTAATTGCCAGGCAATGTACACACAGTTCTGTAAAGGAGATTGTTAATGACATTTCCCACAAGTGTGTTTTTAGTCGATCCTGACAGAAATTGGTATTTTAACACTGCAAGGTGCTTAATAAATATCTAAATTATTGTTCTCAGTATCAATTAATTAGAAACATATGTTCTTTAATAGTATGACAAATATGCTCCTGAACTTATTAAAATCACATTATAATTATTGTGGTAAATGCTTTTTTCTATACCCGCTTCACGTCTCTATATGAATTTTTCAGACGTTTTCTTCTTACCGTGTGGCAAACCTTTGTCGTATACGTCTATTTTCGACTAGAAGTAGTCGTTTCATTTCGTCATGCAATTTTCCAATTCAGTACATTCTTTTAGTCGCTAAGATCTTTTATTCGTTTCGCTTACTATTTTGGACCATTCTCTTTTCTGCTAGTTAACTAGTTGGAGATTCAGTTCCTTCTTTGTGGCAGTTTGTGATATTGCTCCACTTATATATTTACCGAATGTTTAATGATTTCAATTATAGAAATACTTTCAGATACACAAATAATTCTTTGTTTTTTTTTTAATAATAATGACCAAACCGAATTTTCTTTTATTTAGGTTTTTCCTTAATTTGTTAGTTTAAAAAGTACTGCATTATTTGCTAGGAACAGAAAAACATTCATTTCCGCTGAACGGCTGCAGGACACAAAATTAAATCACCAGAATAGGTTTATTTGTTTGTTTGTTCGAAGCAAGAAGCATAATCGATGAGCCGCAAATTAAAATTATCTCAGCATTCCACAGAACATAAAATGAAGTTCCTGCGCCTACTGTTGTGCTACATTGATGAAACATCTTTTATTTTTTGGAGGGGAAACTACAATTTGTGTACTTCGTAGTACGCAACACACAACTTTCACGATTTAGTCCAGGTTTTAGAAAACAAGAACTCCACTGATTTCTGACGTCGGTAACAATTCTTTATCATCACATTATAATGCAAGGCTCACTGAGACCAAATGAACAAATTCTGTTGTTTTTGTACGAAAATTCCAATTTAACCCTGTTTCGTTATCGTACCCATAATTATAAACAACATATCTATCGTATGGTAACAGTATATGAGAATAATTTTCGTACAGTATGGCGAATTTTCCTAAGTCTGCGTAGCTGTTAATCGCACGATCCTAAAGTCTACTTCAACTTTCTTGATGATCTCACTCGCATATGAGGCATTTCCTTATTTCTGATTCTTTTCCATGTGTTTTGATTTTCGATCAGTGTCAGATGCTACTTTTATTCCGAAAGATGTGCGTCAAGTTATTGCTGCCTGATACGTTTCTTTTATCTACCATGCCTTCCCGATATTTCTAAATGTATAAATCATCCTTAATCTGGCGCAACAACCTCGTTTTAAGACTTCCAACTAGTCGTATTCTCCATATATTCGTATGCATACATTTACTTTTTATTCAAGACTTAGTAAATCAGTATCACATCAGTAAACCACTTTAACGTTGCATTTCTCTGTCTTAGTTCCTAGCAAATCAGTTTCCACGACTCTTCCTGCACATTCGTTTCTGACTTTCTCTCTTCTCATTTTATGAGGCTGACCTGTATTTAGTTATATTTCAGCAATATGCTCAACTTATCCCTATAAGAATTTCTTGTACTCTTCATTCTTAGTTTCTTCCACTTCATTTGAAATCCTGCTTCCAGTTTACTTGATCGTTGGTACTTCCTTACGTTTTTTAATTCAAATAGTGGTTAGAGTCATCAACCGCTCTATGGTATTATTTAATGTAAAAATCTGGGTTTCTGATTTTTTCTTTTTTAAACTGGCATATTCAGACAGTGACAACAATTATCTTTTTGTATCCATCCTGTGGTTTAAGAAACATATATTCTACTATTATTTCCAAAACTTTTTATTTCCACATGAATGTAATAACCTAATTCTGACATATTTCTCCTTCCTACATTAAAATCTTAAGAATTTTAACTTTTTTGTCAAATTGTAGCAATCCATTCTTCCATAAGCAAAGTTTTTTCATTGCCTCTTTAATTTGAACGTGAATTTTTATATATATATATATCCTCGTAAAAGATTAGAGTAGTAGGTTCCTATACTCTCACTGTTTCGAGCTTTATTTCTGTTCTCATTGATACGTTTCTGTCAATACATTTTTTTTCTGATAGTGTAATCTATTAATCACTCGTCTTTTAACTTTTTATATTAATAAAACAAGAAATATTTTACCGTTTTATCTTTACTAACAGTAGTTACAGTCCTCTCTGTGTTTTTGTTCTCTGGCCTACAAGATTAAAACTTCTGACTTTGCAATCTCTAATTAATAAAATATTTTTTATACTTACTGTAAATTCCGCAACCTGCGATCGGAATGAAGTACTATCTTACTTTTATGTAATAGTGAAGTTGTTTACCGGAAACACTGCTAACGAGAACTCGAATTAGGCTGATTATTTTATTGACCCATTTCGTTATTGTGTAGTTTTTTTTTTTTTTTTTTATTGTTTGTCTGTGATTTCGGTTATATTTCGAGGTTGTTATAATATCTGTTACCGACTACCAAAGGATTTTGTAAAAGTTTATGTCAATTAAATAATAAAATAATTCACTCTTTTACAGTTATTACGAACAATGTTAAACGTAATTTAATGCATTAGTCAACATTATTACGGCCTCGATTTTAAAAATACACAGATTTTTTTGTCTGTTTAATTACAAGTGGTTTCACTAACATGTAAAATCAAATAAGATGAGTAAAAAAATAATATTTTAATTTTCTGAACATGTATATCAAACGATATTAATAATTTGCCGTCTAATGCCATGTACTTGATTTGATTACGTGACTTCGCATAGTGATTCAGAGAAAGCTGCCTAAAATGCGACGTAATTTTCACGTGTGTCCCGCTGCATGTTGTTGTGAAAAACAAGGTTTTGACAGATGGTTCTGCTGTCTTCATCAGGTGTCGCACAGCTTCAGGTGCTTTTAAGCCTGATCTTGCTTCCTCGACTGACCTGCCTCGCGTCACGCACCAGTTTGTCTCGTTGAAAGCGGATCACCTGACCATGGTGATCTACGACTTCCACTAGCATCCCAGCAGACAGGTTAAATACCCGGTCTGCTGCGGAGGACGTGTACATTCGTTCTGGCGCCGGTAGAAATTTACGAACAAACTGAAATATTGTATGAAACAGTAGAAAAATTCAGAGGAACTGACGAAAGCCTCCATACCATCGGTGAAACCGTACCAAGGAATTGGCACACTTATAAAGTGCCACTAAGCATCATATATCAGCCAGAGTAGAACTGATATGACCATAAGGAAACTGTAAGGGTTTTTCACATAAGGTCGTCTTTGACGAACTGCAGTCATGTTTTCCCCTCAAAGAGTAATAAAAAGAGTCCCCAAAACCGACCCATCCCAAACACTGTGACACGTACAGTAGAGCTACTCAGGTAGCAGGACTTTCACAAACACGTCGTTGAGTCAAAAAATAATAATAATAATAAATAAATAAATAAAATGAGCCGTTGCCACTCGCATATCGAGCAAGTTTTGCACTGCAATTTATTTTAATAAACAAATTGACTCTAAATATAATAATTTCATGAGCATTGCAATTACGTTATTAAATGCTACTAATTACACAGAATATGATACAACGAAAAATATTATTAATTATATTATTTGTCCTAATAGTATCTGCTTAGTATTCTCAAATATAACCTTATTGAAACCAAAGAACTTCTTATATAACGTCTTTTTTTTTTTTTTTTTTTTTTTTTTTTTTTTTTTTTTTTTTTTTTGAAGGTTAGAGAAATGCTATAATAAGAAAAAATAAAAATGCAGTCGTGAAGTACTGATGGTTCCTATCAAAATTTTTCAGTTGTTAGAAATCAAAACTTAAAATAAGACGTATTAACAACAAAAAAAACAAAAAAAAAAAAACTGTTAAAATTAACCCGAAATGTGAAATGTACTCCAAATTGACAAGAAATATTAACGTAATGATGACTTCCGAAATTGTTATTAATTGAGTCAACGTATTTTAAAACTTCCAAGCAAGGTAGGTACAGAATTAGGTCAATTGTTTAGATGGAACAAAAACGTTACATGTTTGAGGATCATATGTTTGGTAAGATAACGTTTTGAAGGAGAAGTTACCTCTTCAGCTGGTGTCGGAGCTGGCATCCTCGTGTAATGGGGCTCCTCCCCCAAATGTGACACAACACGGACTACGGTAGTAGCAGCGCCCCGCCCCGCTTAGTAATTCCGAGGTCGGCGCTGTGAATGGAGTTAATATTTTGTGAAGAGAGCTCATTCCGTGACAAGGAAGCGTTGCCGGGAATCTGAAGTCACGACTCGCAGTCTACAACATTCAGGGGAAGAGCTTCGCTCCCCGGAGAACAATACAGCCCACTGTCTCGGAGGGCGGACAATGGAGCGTGCCTAATCTTCTCGCGATTCTGCTGCGGATCCTGCGAGTTCGCGACACAGCCAGCCAGGCTTCGGGGCTGCTGATGACCCTAGAGCCCGCTACCAAACACCAACTTAATTCTCCAAGACCTGCTCTACGAATATTAGCCGTTCTGAGAACATGTAAATGATGTACATGATACTTGTTTACTGTCACACATTCCATTAAAATTGTGCCTAAAAGAAAGAGACTCAGAATTTAAAGAAATTTTGGGCTATTTTATGTAAACCACCACTTGCTCGATACGTAAGTCCACGACCATTCTACGTAACTAACTTTAGTTCATTTTTTGTTTTTGTTTTAATGGTTAAATAAGAAAGTGTATGAAAAAATTGTATATGTGAATATAACATTTATACTAAAATGTTCCTTTAAATCACGAGACTAACGAGGTGAAGGTTATAATGGTTTTGGAATACCTTTGATTTTACGGTAGGAGCATTTTTTTTTTTTTTTTTTTTTTTTTTTTTTTAGATTTAATTATTTGTTAATTGAAATTTACGATTCATGTTTGCTTTGACATACGAGATTGCTACATTCCAATCAAAGGAACAAAATTTACCGAATTTGAAAGGTGGATTTAACAACTTTGTGTGAAAAATTATCAATTCCATTTATCATACTTTGTTTATGGCCGGTGTATTTTACCGTAAATATAAATTATGCAAAACCCTTTATTTCTAGTAAAATATACAATCTGATTACTGGAATGTCCCAGATGATTAATTTATAAATCTACATTAGGATGTGGTACCATATACAACTTCTGAAAATAATCCAAAAATTAATATCTAATTCGATAAGCACGAAAAAAATATATATTTGGGGCAATGTATACGTAAATTTAAAAACAGGTTTTTTTTCCTTTTCATATACATTTTATTTCCATCTTCCAAAGATAAATCATTTTCTTACAAGTAACTTGGTGACCCTAGGTAGTTCTGTGGTTGGGCACTTGCCTACAAAACTACGGCGTCCTCTAAGTGCTGATGACCGGTGCGTGGTGGGTGACCTGGGCAGGAAAAAATTCCCTCTCACATCAACTATGCCAATGTGGCAACCTTTATGTATCATTAGTAGAGCCATAGGCCATGTCAGCTATGGTTCATTCAGAAGCTAGAGTCCACTGTTTAAAGTCGCCTCTGGAACCTCATTCCGCAGTTTCATTTTGCCAGTAGCGGCTGTCAGCGATCTTCGCTGCCGCATTGTCCGCGGTTTCCACGTTTACGGACTCTGGAAATAGAATGTCAGCATTTTTTAACACGAGAGGGTAAATAACACTGCATACATTCTAACATAATTTAGAACATCCCGCTATTCGCATTATTATGAAGTTAGCATTTTGACTCTCTGTGTTTTCCAGTTGCCTTCCAGCTTTTGTTCTCCAGACGAAAGTTCTTCGAGTTTTTCTTAAGATCAGTTTTTGTGAATAATTGTCAAGCAAGTGCAAATTATATTGACCTGGAAATTATTCATAAAAAATTGATCCTATCGCAATTGAGGAAATGATCCACAATATTCAGATGTTTTCTTAAAAAGTTTTTCCATTTTACCTTGAAAAATTGCACGTAATTTAACACAGTCACATATCTGATGTCTAGCGTATCATTCACGAAAGAAAATTTCACCATAGGAATTCAGCATCTTAAATGGTAACAGCAGCAATGTTAAATGGAAGCAAATCCCGACAGCGTAGTTGTAACATTCTACCGTTGTGTTGCAGGAGTCACCGGCTCGAATTTTGTCTGGGGCATGAATGTCTTTAGCTAAGTATGGCATGTGTCTGGTTTTGTATATACTTCGCGGAACCAAATTGGAAATGCAATGATAGGTTGACTCGGACTGGAGCTGCCCTCATTGTTTAGCAGTCATTAAAAAATCGAACGTTGTGGTTAACTGGTAGCAGTATCTACATTTGAATCTCTGTTGCGTGTTTCATTTGATATTTCTTCTCTGATTAACGCAACGTCATTATGAACCATAAGCTGGTTGCTTAAACAAAGAACGACGAATTTCGGGGAACCATGAATTTCTTGGAATGACGATTTTCGTGGAAGTGAATAACGTAAAGCTGACAGCATATTCATAAATGGAGATAGATTTTCAAAACACACGCTCTGCATCAAAGAATTATATATTCGTATGAAAACAGACCGAATAGGAAAGGAAGTCTTTTCCACCATTCCTCTTCGAAAGAAAATCAAAGCTATCATCTGGATGTGAAATTTTGCTGTCTATCACGAATCAAATCACTCCTTACTTAACTATTTTGTCCATCTATGTTCAATGCTACGAAAATTGTTGATTTTACTTAAAGAACAAGGTATCGTTGCTGCCATTTTCTGAGCAGCTGACTCGCCATCAGTATATTCATGCATCTGTTTCACTGTCCTAACATTCAGAGGAGCGTCCGGTAAACATGAAGTAGGCGACAACATTTGCTTAATTAACTTCAGAGTTAAGTGTAAAATAATTGTTGTTAAGATCGATTTAGTTTATGGCATAAACATCAGCATTTATCTAAAGATGAGAGCATAAAGGGTATAAAAGACTCAAGGAGAGTTTGTAGATTTTAGTAGGGAATGGCATGAATTTTCTTCGTTTGTGATAAGGTGTAAGATGTAAAACTGAAAATAATACAGAAAGCCAGTTACACGAACAACTTTGTGAAAAGGTTAAGAGGTATTGTTGAAAATAATAAACCATGGTCTGAACGGCTGACAAATATTTTTTGTTATCCAAGCCTTGTTTCCAGATGGTACTCAAGAAATAACCAACCTCTAAGACACTTAATTCCCTAATCTATAGAAATTATAAAGTTGAGTTTTGTACAAAAAATGTAAGTAGCTGGGAGTGTTTTAATGTAAAGTGTTCATAAGAACTTTGGGTTTCCTTTGTATTGCTCAGGAAGATTATTATTAAGTTTTGAGCTAGTAAAATCCAACTTATTGGTGATTAAGGTTGAATAAATGAATTGTCTAAATTCTTTTTCTTCATTTGTTGCAATTTTGATGTCTTAAATGTAATCATTATTGTGATTTGCGTAGCATTTTATATGTTTTTCTTCATGTTGACTTCAAACACTTCTCTCAATTTATTTATATCGTAATTGCCCCGTATCTTTACTCCTATCTTCCGAAAGATTCACAGTAACGGGAAATTATATCATCTGACACTTTGTTTGTGAATTTCTTATATACTAATGTTTCTTCTTTTGTTGCATTGATTACGTCCTTTAAATGGAATCCGAATACTAGTTGTTATAGTTACCCTGCTTTAATAATGTCTGAATTTTCCTATGTATAATTTGCGAAGATAATTTTTTGAGGTTCAGAATTATAGCTAAACTCTTCACTTTCATGAAATATATGGACATTCGCTAAATGCCTGTCAGTGGACAGTACTAATCTATAATAAAAAAATGACTCTTGTAAAAATATGGCCAAGTTTCGTGGCAGCTTACTCATAAAAATTAATTAAAGTGTGTTCTTAACCAGGTTTACACTCTCTACAGTTTGTAGTCACTTCACTTTCTGAAACAGCTTGGTTTCTCTCGGTATTTTATATTTTTGATTTTTAGTAATGGTGTTTTGACCGTTTGCATGTCATAAATTTTACTAAAATGAAATTCATTATTTGTATGATTTGTTCTCATTCTTGTAAAATCTGAAAGAAGTGCGAGGGAAATCTCGGCTCTTGTGTGTTTGAAACACATAAAATAACACATTTAGGCATTATACAGGTAGATGTTTTACTATCTAGTTTACTAAAACCTGGAACCCATTATGCCAAGATACCTTTTAAAAGTAAAATTTAATACAATACAAACATTCATTCCATAGACTCCAATATTTTTTTAAAAAAAATAAAAAGTAAACAAACAATCCATGAAACCGATAGGACCCTTTCTCTTTCAGAATGTGAATGCATACTGTATATTGACTTGGCTCAGAAGAAGATTTTATAACTCTTTGTCAGTAAACAGCCACGAGAATTAGACTTATTTTTATAACAACTGTTTTATGAATTTTTTTGGGTAGCTTATTATGATTCGAATTTCTTTTCTATCTCTAATTTTAGTACATTAGCACACCGAGTAATTAGACTTCCGCGATCGTGATCCAAGTTGTCTCGGTTTTCCGGAACAGCTTCAATTTATTGAAACCTAACATTTCAGCCATTATTCTATGGCCTTCCTCTCATGAAGGTCATAGAATAATGGTTGAAACGATAGGTTTCTATAAATCGATGCTGTTCCACCCGGAAAACCAAGATAACATATATTAGAAACTGTCTGCTATTTGAATTTTTTTTCTTCCAAATATTACCATTAATACCGTGTTTTCAAAGACGATCACTTCCCTGGACAATTCATACGCTCACTTGAAACAATTCACTCGCGTCCGATTCGTTCTGTGACAGCGATGTCCGTAGTTTTGTGCATGCCCTATTGCCATCATCTGAGTGGACGGAGTACCAACAGCCTCTTAACTAAGTGAAATTTAATACAATACAAAACATTCATTCCATAGATTCCAATAAAAGAGACTGGCTCTGAGAGATGTGAAAAGTTGTTAATTTACATATATAATTGCCCCAGAATATTTTTCCCTTCCATTCACCTCTCTTAATTCTACCACCAATATCTTTCAAAGCCTAATCACCAACATGTTACCTTTTACACTTCCATCACTCTTTTCACCATACTCCTATCTTCCCGTGACTCCCATTCCAGCTCCTTTATTATATCAGTTGTTACTGATTCCGTTCTGCTGTAATTTCTATAAGCAAATATATCCGCCAATCTTTGCACCATTCCAACTTATACATTCATTTCCAAAATATGGGTCCCACACCACAATATTAAACAATGATCTGGCCAAAGTTTTTAACCCATTTCCCTCACTTCTCTGGTTCAACCTCTCATCCCATGTCTAATAAATGAAGGATTTTTTAACCTTTTCCTACCACCTGACCAATGTGCCCTAGGACGTTGAGTTTACCATCAAATATTATGCCAAAATATTTACAGCTAATTCCTTCTACAAGCAACCCGCCAGTGTGGCTTAGTGCCCTGCACACTAGGTCAGGGTGATACAACAGGACGGGCAAATAAGCAAAATAAACTAGATTATTCACCTGTTGCTAAAATTGTACGAACTGCAAATGTGGCTACACTAAACGTTCTATTCAGTCAAAGATATGTACATTGCAATACAAACCTTTGGGCTGCCTGGTGGTTCGATGGTTAAGGTGCTTCCTTTCAAAAAGTTCGCTGCTCCAGTCTCGGTTTCGAGTCCAGGCAGGCGCAGGAATTTTTAAGAGCTGTGCTTGATCATTTGAGCTACGCCAGGTCGGCCCGTGATTCGGATTTCATGTTAAACTGCAGGTCCCAGAGGAAAGGAACTGGTCGTCCTACCTCTGACTCAATGGCTTAGTATGCCTTCTTCGGGAGGATCCAAGCAACCTTTGGGTTTTGGGATAAGTCAGTTCATGAAAACCTATAAATCTCACAGTCACTATCTCTTGAATGGACTAGCCTGCAAATTTTATGTGTATGTCTGATATTAAACAGCGTGTTGTACTGAATTATATATTTTGAGTTTTATATAAGTTTAAAGACACACTATTTGGTGTGAGCAATTATTATTACGGTCAAAGACATAAGTTAACGTATGTTCGATAGGGAAATCTGGAATGTTTTTAATTCCGAGGATTGTATCATCGGCAAATTTATTTGTGGCCATAGCACAAGATCAGCAATACATTACATGTAATGATATTAGTACGTTCACACCAATGAAATTAACGTTTAAGGGTCCAATTACAGTTATCATTATATATATATATATAGTGTGGTCGTAATGACCTGGTGACAGGGTTTCAGTCAGTTCCGCATTAACCTAACCCGACAATCCTGCCTGGTACAGGGGACCTACAGTTTAACATGGAATCCGAATCACGGAAGCGCTCTGGCTTACTTCACATTACACAGCAAGCTGTGCCAGAGGTGAAGGTCAGGGTAAATGCCTATGAAAATCCCCACCGAGACAGGGATTCGAACCGGGGACCTTTCGATTTCCAGTAAGACACCTTAACCACTGGGCTAACAGACCGCTCACAGGTACAACCACAATTCAGTGATAAAATTAAGTCATCATGTCATAAAAGTGTATCACTACATTCTCACTAGTAAGATTTGCATTTAAGAGTCCAGTTAAAATTACCGTTACAATTTAAAATAAAATCCGAAGTCGACATAGCGCAGCCAGTGTAATGCTTCATTTGTATGTCTATAAAACTTTTTAGCGATTCCCTGAATGCTCGTAGTGGACAGTCAAAGGCCACATGTCGGATAGTTTGTTCTTCCTTGCCGCAATCTCAGCGCGGTGAATGTAGACTAACCACCTCGTGGTACGCCCCTGGCGACGTGTTGGTAAGGCTAAATAGTTTACACGGTCGGCTTACCAGACAGCCCTGAAGGACCAGAGCACATTAATCTCCATATGCAATTAGGAAAGATTCAGAGATTTTAGATGTAACAAACGGTACATTATTTACATAGACTAAAAACAACAGTGGCCCCGATGTAGCACCTGTAAAACTACCAGTATACTTTCTTACCCGCGACTTGGAACCATTCGAATCTACAATCGTGTGCAATTATCTTCTCGCCTTCAACAGTTATTTTTGAAGTGGGGTTACTTATTCTTTACTTATTCCTTACATGGCTAGCGTGAAGTTATGATGAACTATATGTTCTTTCTCTTCGTTCAGTGGTCACTTCCAAACTTCATTGTAAACTTTTTAAAAGATTATAAGGAGAACTAATAAACTACTGGTTAGAGATACAAAATTATCACTAATGTTTTTAATTCATAGTATTTTTTTTACTTTTTGGTACACAGTTTAATATTTAACCCTTTAGTGACCAAATTATTTACAGAAATTGTGGAATTCTTATTAGCACTTTATTGGGCTAAGGAACCACACTTAAAATCATAGTTTCAATCTTGAATGTGAATAATTAGTCTATAGGTATAAAAACATTAGTGGTAACTATTGTTCCAACAGAATTCTGGAATTACGAATTTGAAAAAAAGATTTGTTTATTTTTATATGCATACAACAACAGAAATATTACTTTTATACATGTATTAATTTGTGTTGTAATTTGATTTCACTATGGCGATTTACTATGGATATAGAAATGCATAGTGCTATACACAAAAGTACACCATAGTTGCTACACATTACTTTGTCCTTTGTGCTACATTGACGGCATCTTCTGTTTGTTGCACCTTTGCTGGGCAAGTCAGACCCAACGGTCTGAAGACGAACTTCATCTGGAATCCAGACACACCTCTTTTCGGTGTATGAAAATGCACGGGCCTTCCTCTTCGCTTACGACTTGAGCAGTTGAATCTTCATCAGAATCTGAGTCAGCATCGAACTCTGAATCTTCTGCATCTTCTGGTAAGGAGTACAAAATTCTCAGAATCTCTTCTGGCGTCAGCCGAGGCATTCTAATGCAATGGGAAACGCTCAAAAAACACGATGCTGATTTTACAGCTACACAGTTCTGCACATCCCACACAGTTCAGTGGGATAAATAGTTTCCACTAATTTACCTTGCAATATTTCTGTGGTTCTCAGTGAAATTTGCTAAATACAGACATATTCTGTCTCCTTAGTAAGTATGAAAGTAGACAAATATAAAAAAGCTGCACAACAGAAAAGCGCTGAATACAAATATAGCTGTTGTGGTCGAATTATTGGCTCCCTTACGACAGCTTCTGTGAGCCAGTTGATAAACTACACGTAGTTAGCACACTATAACATAGACGGCAACACAAGTTAAACTTGGGAACAATGATTACCACTGAACTTACGTCGAAAACAAAGAAGTGCCAACTATAGTACCCACTGGTCACGAAAGGGTTAAACTTCATTCAGAAGATTCCACACAACACATTTAGACAGGTAAATGATTTTTCTTCTCAAAACAAAAACTGTTCTGTCACAATCACAAGTAATTCCTTAAAATTTCTTAAATATTTCCCTAACAGTCCGAAAAATTCATTCATGAACACGTAATAAGCTGCGGAATATTGTAAATCATCTGTTTGCAGTAGCAGTTTCTGAGTTCACTTCTTTACCTGTTCCGCTATGTTGATTTATCAAGCGTCTTTCATAAATTAAAATTCCTATCTTTCACTGCACATGTTGCATCACTACAAAATAAAATACCTTGTTCAGAAATATATTTTTTTGGTTTATTCACTGATTCTAATTTGCCAGATTGCACCATGAAGTTCTATAAACAGCTGACTATTCTGTGCGGTTTACTGCTCTGCTAAATATGAGAGTCGGCAGCTAACTAAATTGGTACTTTCACTTCTCTAACCTCGCTAAACGAGGCAGTTAGTAGCCTCAACAAAAATAACTTAGAACGACCACAGGAAAGTCCTCCCTTCCAAAAAAGAATAATAGTGAAACACCAACAATTACTTGCAACAACTAAAAATGACAAACTCAGATGGTTTAATCAACAGTCACACGAACACACTAATCTGATCGCTATAGATTAAAATTTTCCCCCAAGCAAGCGTACCCTTACGACGATAACTGATGAAAATGTCGCGAGCGATCTGTGGCTCCATCTGTGTATAATATGCTGAAATAATGAACTCTGGTGCAATTAGATTGGTTGTTACAGTTCACGTTTAGCTACGGTCGCATACGGATCTAGTCTAGCAGCTACGAGAGTGCTTCCTTGTTTACGTGTGTGTCGGTAGTGAAGTGAGTCTACAGCGGAGCGAGTGGCCATAGCGCCAAGTGAGTGTACCGGTGACAACAAGTTATAGTGGGACACAACATCCGAACCCAAAAGTAGTTGTTAAAACAAGTGTAAAGGAATTTAAGTGCACGTCAGAACAGCTACAGCTCGTCGTCAGCGGCGCAGCGTGTAAAGGAGTCACAATGGCGGAATCTAGTGGTGGCGTTACAGCCAAAACAACTGGCGATAAGCAAGATTTATTTATCTACCAATCAGAACAAGAGATGTCGGAGTCAACAAAAAAGAAGATGGAAGAATCTACCTTGGATAGTGAAGAAGAAGGGAAATATTACCTCAGAAAGAAGCGTAAAGCCTCGGAGAGAAGAGGTGTACCTAAGGTAAATAAAGAAGAACCAACGACGTCAGAAACATTACTTAACTCGAATAAGGAACAGATTACAAAGCAGATGACAACATCGCAGCAGCCACCATACCACACCCCAGAAATAGCGGGTAAGACAAAAAGTGACCAACTTAACCCCGTGACTACAAGCGAAGGCGGGGATAAAGACAAGCCAACTTCCCCACATCAACGTATCAGACTATATGGCCGTCAATCACAAGCACCTTATGTAGTCACAATTGAGCCAAAGATGAATGGCACTATGCCTCACCCAATTCAACTAGGCAAAATATTTTATAACAAAGTTAACGGACTGCAGAGGTTGAACCAACAGGGTAAAAACCGGATGATGCTGGAATTCGCAAAGGCGGAAGCAGCAAACAGCTTCGTGAAAACATCGATTTCTTACAGTCACTGGGATTAAAAGCATATATCCCTGCCAGCAGGGTCGAATGCAAAGGTGTTATTAAATTCGTTCCCACTGACCTCAACGAAGAAGAACTACTTAGAAACATTAAATCAACTGCTCCAATAGTAGGGGTAAGACGATTTATCAAAAAAATATGGCTGGATGGAAAAGTTGAAACAAAACCTCTACAAACGGTTCTACTTACATTCGAAAGCCAATTTTTACCGGATGAAGTGGAGCTCTTCTACCTAAGATTTAAGGTGACACCATATGTCTACCCCGTGACTCAATGTTTCAAGTGCCAAAGATATGGGCACATATCTACCAATTGCAGAAGCAAAGAGAGATGCCCCAAATGTGGTGAGGAACATAATGCTTCCAATTGTCATAATGAGACTACCAAATGTGTCAACTGTGGGGGTGAGCACAAGGCGACTGACAAGGCGTGTCCAATTAGAAAACAACAAGAGGAGCTGAAGCAGAAACAGGCGCTTGGTAACAAAATAGTAATGGGAGGAGGATACGAACACAAGCCAACGGACTTCCCCCCCTTACAGTCTAAAACCTACAGCGCAGCAGCAACGGAAGAAAAGACAATTTCTAACAGGGAATTACCTCAAATAAGGACAGTGCCAGAAAGAATAGAAACAAATGCGGTCCAGATGGCGGAGCCACCTCCTAAGGATCTGAACATTGAATGTATTAGCACCATAGTGAAAATTGTGATCAAAACCATCATGCAACAGTTAAAAGGAAATCTACCCAAGGAAATTATACAAAAAATTCAGGAAGAAGCCACCAGCAACATCATGCAAGAAATTAAGGAAATGGGAGCGAGTGTTACTACAATGGAGATATGTAACATAACAGATAATGGATAGAAAGTCGAAATTCACAACACTACAATGGAATGCCAGAAGCCTACTACCTAAATGGAATGACCTACAGAGAGCAATAGAGGAGCACGCCCCACACGTTATACTGATTACCGAAACATGGTTACGTAGGGACACTAATGTAAAGCACAGAAACTACTATATCTACAGAAGAGATAGGGGCAACGGTTTCGGTGGAGTTGCTATCTTTGTGAGAAATGATGTTACTAGCGACATCAGAAACATAGTGGAGCCCAGTAATGGCATAGAGGTTCTCTCAGTTGACCTGAAACACAGAGCGCCCCTGGAGAATGTGACTGTAATATACAAGCCGCCACAAATCAACGCTAGGGAAGAAGACTGGGATGCTATATTCAACCAGTTACCACCTAAAAGTCTTGTGGGAGGGGACTTCAATGCACACCACCCGATGTGGCAGGCAGGACAGACGGACCCTCAGGGCGAAGAACTCGCGTCAGCCATAACGTCGTCTTCACTTACGGTGCTGAACAACAAACACGGAACGAGACTCGGGACTCCACACCAAAGAAACTCGTCACCCGACATTTCTCTGATATCTGCATGCATGATGACCAGGACCAAGTGGGAGATACTACAGGATACATTAGGAAGTGACCATCTGGTAATAAAAATATCATTGGATTCCACTATGGGCCAGAAGACTATCCCAGCAAAGAGGCGCTGGAATTGTAACAAAGCCAATTGGAATCCAATATCAAGAAAGAATCGACACGCGAATGGCGCAAGCATACTCAGATACAAATGACCCACAACAACGATACAATGACCTGGAAGCCATTATAAGTAAATCTGCAGAAGAAAGCATCCCAGAATATAAAATAAGTGAAAGAAGTAAGATCATCAGAAAACCCTGGTGGACTACCGAATGCTCCAGAGCAATTGCAAGACGACGCCTGGCTACAAAAATGTACAGAAAAGATCCAACTATCCAGAACTTCATGTTACTCAGACAGACAACAGCAGAAGCCAGAAATACGATCAGGAAAACGAAGAGACAAGGATGGAGAGATTTTCTGCTCTACAATCAAACACGGCATTTCGTCGCAAGAAATGTGGGCGAAAATGAGATGGTTTAACGGAAAGCGGCCTTCACCTAACAACTTGTACTCCGATGATAGTCTCGCTGAACAATTCATAGAACTGACTGCACCGGCATATGTACCGACAGATTTAGAACGAAACGCAGTTCATGAGACCAATGAAAACAGCAACAGAACGGAAGACCCATTCTTCAGCATGAACGAACTCGAAAGTGCAATAAAGAAGAAGGATACGGCTCCAGGAGACGATAGGATAACATACTCCATGATCAACAACCTTCCGCCAATAGCCAAGCAAAAATCTTAAATATCTTCAACGACATGATAAACACATCATACGTCCCTGAGCAGTGGAGAAACATTGTAATCGTGCCCGTATTAAAGCCGAACAGGAACAGAGCGACGCCTCCTCTTACAGACCCATATCTTTAGTGCCTTGCCTAGCTAAACTAATGTGCACGATGATCAAGAATAGGATGGAATGGCACATAGAGCACCATCGAAGGCTCGATCCTCGAACTATGGGATTCCGCAAGGGTTTCGGTACGATAGACATCGTTAGTACGCTGGTCACCGACATCCAGTTGAGCTACGGCAGAAATAATTACCATGCAGCAGCGTTCCTAGACATAAAAGATGCTTATAACAATCTCCAGATTGACATCCTACGAGAAACAATGATAGAGATAGAGCTTCCCAACAAATTGACAAACTGGTGCCAATTATCTCTCACGTAGAGTGAATATTATTGAAACAGCAGAAGGGAAGAGAATCGTCCGACATGTCTACCAGGGCATTCCACAGGGTGATCCTATGAGTCCGACCCTCTTCAACATCTACTCGACCAAGGTACGCAATGGCTTACCAGCTATGGTGAATTTCCTTCAATATGCGGACGATTTGTCATATATGTCTCACATCCAGATAAAGAAAAAGCCAGATCGATCCTAGAAGCGGCAATAAGAGTAATCCTGGAAAATCTGAGACAGATAGGGCTTGATCTAACAATCAAAAAATGCAAAATATGCATATTCACACATAGGCACTTCCAAGAAAATGACTTCAAAATAACTGTTAACGGACTACTTATAGATCAGGTGAAAGAGGTGAAATTCCTTGGTATATGGCTGGACGCCAAGCTCACGTGGCGCAAACATATATCAGAGCTGAGGGCGTCCTCCCTACTGCTAATAAATGTGCTAAAAGTTCTCGCTTCATTGACTTGGGGAGCTGATCCGCGGCTAGTCCGCAATATATACTTCAGCATGGTAAGAAGCAGACTCGATTATGGCGGGATGCTCTATGATAACGCTAGCAAAACTCTACTAAAGAAACTGGACACCGTTCAAGCAGCTGCTATAAGGATAATTGGTGGATTTATCAAGACTACTCCGATAGAAGCGATGGAAGCGGAAACAGTAATTCCTCCCCTATACCTACGAAGGAAAAAGATAGGACTAAACTTTTGGTTAAAAGTATGCTCTAAAAAAGACCACATTCTGGTAAAGAAAATACAGATATTAGCTCACGAGATGCAAAGAAAACCACCAAACCTTCACAAGACGCCGAGACTTATAAACTACTGGCAATCAACAAACCAATGGAAGATCCACAAAAACGAAATCAACGACCTATATTCGGAGATCGAACCATGGCAAAAAGCGGACTTATCCACTCGTGTGCATCCAACCATCACTCTAAAGATGACAGCGAAGAAATTCTGCACATCAGAAGAAGCGATTCAAAATACGATGGAAATCTTAAACACTAGATGGAATGGCTGGTCGCAGATATACACAGATGGAGCGAAGGTGGGAGAGGAGGCCTGTGCGGCCGCCTATGCGTACCCGGCGAGCAACATCGTAGAGGCATACCGCCTGCCAACCAATTCTCGAGCTTCTCTGCCGAACTATTTGCTATCCTTAAGGCGCTACAATTCATCGGAAAATCAGATTTAAAGAAAGTGGTCATCTGTTCAGACTCCAGAAGTGCCTTACAGACAATCATGGGAATCCCAAAAGGCAAAACTAAAAATTATCTGGCATACGAAGTAGCTAGAGAGATAAAGAAATTGACAACACAGGACGTGGATATAAGTCTTCAGTGGGTGCCAAGTCATGTGGGAATACACGGTAACGAAATGGCCGACAGGGCAGCAAAAACACAGCTAGCGGCCAATGAAAAATTGGATGTGGCCACTCCATTCACAGATTTCAGACATTGGACAGCAATCCGGATAAGACAAGAATGGGAAGAGAAATGGGAAAACAACAAAGGAACAAAAGGACTTTGGCATCGGGCAATAAGTAACAAGATCAACAAGAAACCATGGTATGAAACAAAAGAACTAAACAGGAACAAGATTACCCTAATTAACAGACTGCGCACAGGACACACCCTATTAAATGATAAAAAGCACATCATGAAAATCGCGGACTCACCGAACTGCCCCAGATGTGAGACAATGGAAGATATTTATCATTACCTTCTCAGATGTGATGAATACAAAGAAGCCAGAAAAGAACTAATAAGAAACGCTCCAAAATGACAGACATAATATCCTTAATGACTACTCTTTCAGATCCAGACGCAAAAGCGATCAATTCAATACACAAGTACGTTGTAAAAACCAAAAACCTAATATAAAATCATAAAATAAAGAAAACTAACAACTAAAACATAGTATCCCTACCCTCTGCTCCTGGCAAGATTAGCCTAAGGCTAAATGCCAAAAAAAAAAAAAAAAAAAAAAAAAAAAAAAAAAAAAAAAAAAAAAAAAGATTGGTTGTTATTACATTTGACCTTTTTTCGCAATGATTTCCCCTAGGTGTGAATTCTGGCAGTGCGCCAAGCGCAGAATATATGAAATTTACCATAAAAACCCAGAATAAATCCCTAACTACATTTTGTGAAACCCTAGAGGCGTCTAAAACGTGAGGTCTTCCTAATCTGATATTCCCCAACTAAGATAACACTGATCCACATGACGTAGAATTAAAATTTTCCAGCAATACTTTCTGTTTTCTATTTCAAAAGATAAGAATGCGCCAGTCACACTGATCTTTATTCGGAACACTATTGACGTCTGGGATTTTTACTGAGTAAAAACAGTTTAAATCACCAATATTCAACTTTTCTTAAAACTACAAATGCGCAGCAAAATACTTGTTTCTTTGACCACGAGAACTGTTGAAGATAATAGAAAAGTTTAAATTTTTTGTAACGTTTTAAAGTAACGGGAAGAGCAAAGTAAAATTTAACACAATTTAGACCACAGTGATGTCCAGTTATAATGGAAGACTGTGGCATAAGCAGATATTAGGGTAGAGGTTGATAAGGGGCGTGGATACGTAAATTCACCAATCTCTTTTTAAAATTTTAGTGTAATATATATATATATATCTTTCATAAGTCTCTGGGACGGTTTGACGCAAAACATTCGAAAATTCCTACATTGAGCTAACTTCTTTATCTCAACATAGGCCTCAATTAACTAAACTCCGTTTTCCTCTACAGTTCTTGTCCTCAACTGTTTCTTTCACTAACAAATTAACCAATTCCGCATCTCAATACCTACCTGTTCTTTGTGTAATACTATTCCACAAACATCTTTCCTCACCCATCATTTCCAAAACACGTTTGTTTGTTTCGCACTTGGTCTGACTATTTAATTTTCAGTATATATCAATAATACCACATTTCAAATCCTCAATTTCCTTTTTTTCAGGTATTATTTAAGTCCATGCTTCGTTGCCATAAAGTGCTGTGCTCTACATACAAAGTTTCAAAATTTGTTTCAACATTTGAAACTAAAATATTTCTATTTTTATGGGGCTCTTTTTCTAATGTTATTCCGGTTTTAACATCATTCCTCCTTTGGCAATCTGTTTTTAATTTACTTCCGAAGTAGCAGAATTTACTTATGAACGTTAATAGTTTTATATTTAATTAACTATTATTCGTATCATTTCTGCTACATTGAATCACTTTTTGTTGCTTTGGTTAATTATTAGTCCAAAATCTTCCTTCAGCATTTTATAACTTCTTAATATCCATACTTTCTGCTAACATCAATGTCATCACAGCATACTGTCTTTTTATCCTAGAACGGTTATACAATATTCAAAATATTCTTTTACTTCCTTTATTTCTTCCTCTACATACATGTTGAATATTAATGGAGTTAGATTATAACCTTGTCTCACACCCATTTAACTGATGCATATTCGCTCCATATTCTCTACTTTTACTAGAGCCTCTTGATTCTTATATGGTTTACAAAGTATTGTTTTATTTCAATATTTTTTCAATATAAACCAAAACTTATCTTTACCTAACATCTCTGCAGTTGTCTTGTCTATTCTTCAATACATTATCCGGGCCAGCAAGTTTGAAGCCTGTGAACTTAGACTTATAGCGCGTTAATTATCACATTTGTCAGCTTGTGCATTCTTCGGGAGAGTGGAAATGAAATCTTATTAAAATCACTTGCAGTCTCTCCTGTTTCAGAACTGTTTGATAGGAATGTTAGAAGTTCTGCAGGAATGATTTCAAATCTTTTAAAGCTCTATGAAATTCTTTTCTCAAAACAGGATCCCCTCAGGCTTCAGTGTTAATTTCTCTATGTATTCCTCATATTAGTTACCTCTATTTTCTGAGCTGAAAAGAGGTTTCCCATCGGCAGCTTTAATGTTTACCCATCTTTACTTCATTGCTCTAAAATTTTGTTTGTTCTTCGTACGGATAAGTCATATCTACTTTAACTACGACCATTTCCTTTTCTACCTCTTCGCACTTTTCTTGCAGCCACTCTTCTTTTTTGCATTTCCTGTTTATCTGATGTCTAAATTGTCTGTATTGCTGCGTTTATACTTCATGTTGAGCATTTTTATTCCTTATCCTCTGATTAACTCCAAACTTTCTTCTGTAGTCTAATGTTTTCGGGTGGCTTTTTTCCTAAATCATAATGTGTATAACTTACAGTCTAGAACTAAATTCCTGAATCTGTGCTTGACCATGATTTTCTAGCTTGTCCCTACCTGTATCTCCTGGACGTTTCCAGGGGTATATCCTTCATTCGTGATTCTTAAATAGTGCTTTCCCCACCATTAGTTCATATTTTTCACAAAATTCTAACATCCAACTTCTTTGTTCGTTTCTTTCTCCTAGACCAAATTTTTTTATAGTATTCCCCTATTTCATTTTCGCACTACCGCATTCGAGTCACCAATAAATAATTGTTAGTATTTGTTTCCCCTAATTTCAGTGTATATTTTCTTTATTTCTTCAACATCTTCCTGTGACGCTGGCATATAAACTTCTATTAACAAGGTTAATATCTACTCTCTTAAAAATAATTCTGTTACTAAACTGTTAATAATAACTCACCCGTTTATTTTCTGTCTTGTACATTACAAATCTGGCACCAGTAACTCCACTGACAGCTTTTGTGCTATTTATTCCGTGTTTCCCAAACCAGAAATCCTGTGCATCCTCCCACTTATTTCAGCGGTCCAAACGATCTCTAAATTTGTTCCACAGCCCTCCACCTGTACTGTTCAGACTTACTTGTAGAATGTTTCTATCCAATTTCATGACTCCTCCGTGAATAGTACGCACTTGGAGATCCAACTATTTTACATTCGGAAAGTTTATCTGGAAAAAAGCCTTCATACTGTATGTAATCTGAGAGAATTCATGTCGTCAGGTTACTCTTTGGGTCTTTAATCATTTATAATTCATCCGTCTTTTGGGGGCCGTTTCTAGCTGAAAGTGTGCCCAGTACCGCTCCCCACCTCTCCGCCCTCTTTTAGGAGGTCATTGGCAACCAGTGATTGATTCTTTATACAGGGAATCTTTCAATTGCAGAGTTTTGTCCGTACAAACTGGTCGCCCTAGGTGAAACAGAAGTTAACATTTATTTGGAAGAAGTTGATAATAGCCTGTAGCAAATTCTTGTATTACGGTAAAAAACGTTTTCACGTTTGGGCTTGTTAAGTAGTGAATCAGAGTATATTTAAACAATTTTAAATTGTAGTTAAAATTCGCATCATATTCGCCAGTCTCGGCGAAAGCTGGTCGGTTGGTGGTTGATGTCCTGAGACATTTCCTCCCTCAGTCTTCTTTTGAGTGGTCTTCTATTCACTTCTGGTTGGTCGTATTGATGGCGTATTATTAGTTGGTCCTTAACGTTCCGTCAGCACCAATGGCCTACTATGATTGTCAGCTGCAGTTTCATATTCGCCGAGACAACTGACCAGTGGATTGATAGAGTGATGGGTTGCACTGTAGAATTTATAGGCATGTTACCAGAATCTGTCAATGAGCTTCGCTATTTCCGACGCCTTGTGGACTGTAATAGTGGGGAAACGGTTGGACAGATGTAGTGCCCGCTTCAGTGTTCTTTTTTGGAGCACCTGCAACTTTCTAAGGTGGCAATTAGCAACGTATCCCAAGATGGGGCAAGCATACTCAATTACCGACCTAATCAAGGAGCAGTAATTGGCTACTCCTAGATGTGGTTCCAACGAGCTTTCCCGGTTAAGTATAGGGTAAAGAGAATTGAGCCGAGCACTTATCCTTTGCCTTATGTGAACTCGCCATGTCAGCTGACAGTCAAGTGTTACACCAAGGTAGCGAGTAGTTGGTGGCCAGGGGATGGTTTTACCTCTGAGCTGAAGTTGCGGGTGAGGTTGTTGCTGACCACGAAGTCCTCGGCGTCGCGTCAACATAATCGCGGGGTTTATACTTATCCGCTACCTTCTGACCCAGGCTATCGTCTGCTGAAGAGCTTCCTGCAATCGTCTCGTGGCGATGGCTCTGCTGCGGCTGGATGTAAAGAATGCCGTATCGTCGGCATACGTGGCTGTTTTCACATTCTCAGGAGCAGGAATATCGGCTGTGTAGAGGGTGTAAAGAACTATCCCAGCACTGAACCCTGTGGTACACCTGCACGAATGCGCTGTTGTGTTGACATGGCATCGCCAACACTACCGCAGAATGTGCGCCTCTACAGGTAACCGTGGATCAGTTTCACGTAGGGTCCAGGCAAGTCCCATTCGTAAAACTAGCAGAGTAGATCTGTATGCCACACTGAGTCGAATGCACGGGCGACATCGAGCAACGCCAAATCACAATACCTTCTCTCATTGAAGGCCCTTCTGGCTGTCTCTACAATACGAATCAACTGCTGCTCTGTGCAGTGCGCTCTGCGGAACCCTAGTTGGTGATCGGGTATGACGTCTGTAGCTTGGATGTTGGTGTCAATACGCTTCAGCAGAATTCGCTCCAACATTTTGCTGAGCGCGGGAATCAGGCTGATTGGCCGGCAATGCTGGGGAAAGATTGGATCTTTCCCAGCCTTATGGATATGTACCACAATGGCATGCTTCCATGCTCTTGGGAATGTATAATTTTGCTGGATGGTATTGAAGAGTCGCGCCAAGTGGTTGATGGCTTCAGGTGGTTGGTTTATGAGTGCTCGATGGTTCACTTGGTCGTGCCCAGGTGCCTTTAGCGGATTCAACCCGGCAATGTAGCTAGCCACCTACTGCAGTCCATTCTCGGTGATGTCATAGCCGTTGTTGGTTGACATGTACCGTCGCAGTAGGCGGCGTACTGCAGCGATGTGACGGTCGTCAACGTCGTCATCGACAGGCTGGAATTTTTTCTCAAAGCTGTCAGTGAGCGCGTTAGCCTTGTGTTCCGTTAGAATCGTACAAAACCACGTTCGCCATGGAGTGGTGGAATCAGCTTCCTCCGGAGGATGAAGTGCCTAATTTCATTCCACATGCTGCCATCGTTTGATCGCAGCATTGCTACACGTGCAGACCACTCACGATTTGTGTGTTCTACCAATGCTGCCTTCAGCTCTTGCTGCAGTTGATGGAGGAGGCGGCGAGTTGAACGGTTCCTCGTTACTTTCCATTCCTTGGCTATCCGATTTTTGTTTCTGATCTGCGCAAGGAGGTGCGGTGGAAGCTGGTAGGAACGCTCTATGCGTGTATGAACCAGTGGAGTGGCGACTTTTGTAGCTTCATTTACGGTGTTGCTGAAGAATCTCAGAGCATCTTCAACATTCCCTTCCACTGTACCGCTTTCCAGTTTATTCACTAATACTTCCCTAAACCGGACACAGTCGGTCCGCTTGTAATCAGGAATTCGTTTATTCTTTGGCTGCCACTCCCCAACGTCGACCTCAAGTAGCACAGGATAGTGGTCCTGTCATTCCCTTTGTTATATCAGGCCGGCTTCCATTTGCAGGATGATGCGTTGGTTCATTAGGTGCCCGTACTCATAGGTTGTGGCAGTGGCCTAGGTGTCTTAAGAGGTTACCAGCCGGATTAGCAGTTCTGCGTTGCATTCATATCTCCGCCAATGAGGATTTTACCAGAAAGTGTGATAAGGGTGGCGATATATGCTTCGTCAAGCACTGCGTGGTGGTCGATAGCACCTGAGGATGTTTTTTCATGAACCGCGACAGTCTCAACCAGCTGAAGAGGAGGAAGAGGGAGTTCACAGTGAGGAATACCGCGTTTTATGTCCAGCGCAACACCCTAACCGCCCGTCAGTCGGTTTTTCTGGTGGCAGCAGTAGTTTGGGGATGCCGCCCGCAGGCAACGTTTCATGTGGGAATCGCTGACGAGGCAAATGTCCACATCTTCATCCCCCAGAAATTGTCATAACTCAAGTACTTGTCCATGAATGCGGTTGGCATTCCACACACATCTACATCTACATCTATACTCTGCAAATCACAAATACTGTGGGTGGCAGAGGGTGCTAAGCACCAATCCCGAACAGATCGAGGAAAGAAGGAATACATAAATGAATCAGTACGGCATCTTATTTCTCTAATCTTATCCCTCCTGTCATTGCGACCTATATAGGTTGGCGGAAGAAGTATTTCGTTGCACTCGTAACTTAAAGATTTTCGCATATTCTCCAGCAAATTCAAACGAAAACGACGTCGTCTGTCCGCCAAACAATCCCAGCCCAACCCACGAATCAGCTCTGTGACACTTACGTAAGGACTGTAACTAGCAGTCACGAATCGAACGGCTCTTCTCTGTACATTCTCTAATGTGTCAATCAATCCCTTGTGATACGGTTCCCAAATTCCACAACAGTATTCCAAATGCGGACGCACTAGTGTTTTGTACGCTATTTCCTTTGTATGAGCATTACAACTTCTCAAAATACGTCCTATGAATCGTAGTTTGGAAATAGCTTTGCCTACAACGGAAGTTATGTGCAAGTCCCATTTCATGTTGCTTTGTACTGTTAAGCAGAAAGTGAGGTTACGAATGAGTGGCCTCCTATTAATGGTTGCATTGTTGGGTTATGGTGGTGTTGGCAAGCGCCGACGTCGCTGCAGGTGTGATGTCCGAAGACATTCTATCGAGCCGCATTAGGATGCTTACCATCATGCTGAGTATATTCTCAAGCATAATGACCAGTCTCCAGAGGTTGGTCCCGTTCACCTCTGCTGCTTCTTCTGGCTGCTGGCGTGGTAGACCTTGTCTTATCTGACGCTTTGGGTACAGTCTGCAACGCCATCGGTTGTTGCAACTGGGCCTTGCTTCGCCGGCTGCGTCGAAGTGTCTTGGTGCTGTGGCCGTTTGGGGGGGGGGGGAGAAACATTAATCACATCTTTGGTTACCTCAGCGAAGGATAAGTCTGATTGCACTTTAGAAGATGCCAGTTTCTTGCCCTTCTGCGTTTTCTTCAATTTCTGTGGATTCGGTTTCATTCAGTCAGATTTTGATAGTTCACTGAACTCCGACTTTTGTTGTTGGTTTGACTGTTGTTGTAGATGCCTCTGAGGAGGCTCTGTCCCCACTCCTATTTGACGAGCGCGGGCTCGCTTATAGGCTGGACAGCGTTTCCATCTGGAAACGTGGTTGCCGTGGCAGTTTTCGCAGATTGGTGGATCACGGCTCTTCTGCGTCGTGTTAGCCCGAACGTTTGACGCACATCGGGCACATTTTACAATTGCGTGCCACATGGCCAAAGAACTGACAGTTGAAATATTGCTGCGGTCCAGCCGAAGATCGCAATTTCTCTACCGATAATCTGAGGTGGTAGAGCTTGTCAACCTCAAATATTGTGCGATTTCCTTGCAGTTATGGTAACACTACTAGGAAAAGCGACATTATTTTGTTATTTCCGGGACGGTGTCGTAGCCCATTTCTGGCAGCTCTTCTTTCAATGTCTCTGTTGGCAGAGTCCTGGGAATGCCACGAAACACCATCTTCAATAGTTTCACCGCCCCGGTCGGAAAAGTAAAGTACGAGATATTGGACTGTTGAACGAGAGAAGTGACGGTCACAACGTCTTCAGTATTAATCATACTGAATTTGATTTTGTCACCACCTGCGGTTTTAGCAGCGAATTAACTCTTGGTGACATTTGCCACCCGATCATGAAAGGTCTTTTAGTTTTCTGCGAATTCCACTACTATAGGGGGGGGATGGAGTCGCATCTCGGTTCCTTTCACGGAGTGTCGTCGACAGTCAAGGCAGTGAAACGGTTTCCTACCTCCATCACAGGTGGGTCCAATGAATGTGGGGGCTTTGCTGTCTTCTTCGGCATCATGAAACCTTCCTGGTCTGGCTGCCAGTTCTGGGTGCGGGAACGACGCCCTCTGACTCCATTCCGCCAGGAGATCGAGACTGCCGTATTGTCAGCGGCTTCGATGGTCTTCTTTTTTTGTACCTTAGCTTTCTTTGATTTCTTGACTGAACCAAGTTTCGTCACCGCCAGGCTGACTCCAGCAGATTTACGCGTCTCCTCCTTCCTGTAGTTGACGGCACGTGCCTGTTTATTGTAGGTCGTCTCTGGTGAAGTAGTGGGATGCTTTCTGGGGGTTAAATCTTTGCTCACCGAGTACAGGTCACCATGTATATGCTAAATGTTGAACACAGCGGCAGGTGTAGCGTCTTAATCTATTTTGATGTCCATATCCATTTGCCGATCCGTCGCACTTGCCACAACGTTCGCCGGCAACGCCGAGATCAATGAGGCGCTCGACGTGCGTGGCGTGGAAGTCACCAATCCGACTAATTCCTCTGGTCACCTACTGATGGGTGGCCGAGCTTAATTCGCTGCCTGCAGTCGCGAATCAGTTATTCAACTTCGACACACAGCACGTATTGTCACTTTCGTAAACAATACCTATATGTAACAATCAATCATCCAGTCAAAAATACACACACGTAATCAATTAACTTCAAAAGTCATCATCAAAAATCACTCCATTTGACATTCAATAAAAAAAATTAAAAAAATACTTCTCATTCACATCTATAACTCTCTAAACCCTTAGCACTCTACCACTCATAATCGTACATATTAATAAACTTCGATATTAAAACATTATGTATATACAAAATTTAGCCCTCTGCGACTGCGAGAAGTACTCTATAGTTTTGACGATATCAGTCAGTCAATGATAAAATCGGTAATATTTAATTTAATTTAATTGTAATGGAGCACAGGCTCCGGTGGCAATTTCCCTACACACCCATCTTCCCCCTATCCTGCACCTACCTACATTTGCCCTCTATTTACAAATGAATAACTTTCAAACTAAGAACAGGAAATATTGTGCAGTTCGCTAACGAAATTTTGGTCTGGACCTATTTTGATCGCATATCGACCGACAATGGAATCTGACAAAACAAAGCATAACTGGGAAATTACGTTATGGGCAATACTTATAAATGGTTGCAAATACTTCCAGTAAACGTAGAATTCGGTCAAACATGCCATGCCATCGATCTGTTGCTGATTAATTTCATGCAAATTTGATCATTATTAGCACAGATTTTAAATGAACTCTTTTAAACAAACGGGTCTGCGTGATATACAAGCAACTACTTTTCCTGCACACATTTCGTTAACGATGCAGAAACTTTATCTGTGCTTTAGAACCAAAGGTTTTGTGTGACATCGTCAGTTCTTTTTTACACATTTTACTTCATCACATATTCTAAATATTTTTTAACAACAATGCGGTGCGTTTACTAAAAAATGCATTATCACATCCATGTCTTACGATTTGATAGTGTGTTATCCTGTTTAAATCAGCTTTTGGAATAAAAGTAGTGTTTAATTGGTTGGATACATTATTTTATGATGGATTGAATTTGTTTTTTGAAGGATAGCTCTATGCCATTTAGCAGGTAATGTTACGTATATATGTACAGTAATTATCCGTTAAGCAGAGTATAAATACGCCTCTGCTTTTTGTGCATGTCAATTTTCTTGAAATATTATTGTAAACGATGTGTAATATTTGTTTTATTTCAGTTTATATGAGAATGTAAATTATATGTGGAGTCACATTGTTTTATGGTTCTTTTTTACTCCGTCTGAATCTTAATATTAACTTTAGGAATTATGTCTGACAGTGAATTGAAGATTATATATATTTTCGAATTACAATTAAACATTTATATTTATAGCTACCAGTTCAGTTACTTACATTAAGCACTAGTTTTCTGAATATATTTTCTTTTTTTGTTTGTGTCCTTCAGATAATTAATAGTTTACAATAATTTTTACTTTCGTCCTTAACGTGATTAGAGTTTCTGTTGTTGGTTTTATTTTTCATTGAGTGCTGTTGGAAAGTAAATATATTCATTCAATTCTATGTAGCATTTCATTTCGAAATTTTTCTTTAAAAATGTTGCAGATGATTTACGAACACACTTTTTTCTTATTGTTTTAGTGATTCTAGTATGATTAAATACAAAAATTCTAATTTTCTAGGAATTTTTTTTTTATAACAGTTCTATTTAGATAAACAGTTGCGAAAAAATGAACTACCAGAACGCTAAAAGTAAAGTATATATTGCGTTTAAATCAACATACTAATTATTATTTAATTATTATTTTTTGCTTATATTATTTCGATGTAGATATTTTCATTGAATTCTTTGCCCACAGATAGGTAACATACAAGCACTATTTATCTAGCAGCCATTTAGATATTTTTTTTAAATGTTAATTTTTTTAAACTGGAAACAAGGTTTTATGCGGCGGAAGTAATACCACATTCATTGCGATGTATGCGGCCGAAACCAGGATTAAAACTAAAATAATGCGTAAGCTGCTAAGATTTATTTTACGTTGCTTGCAATATTACTGGCGCTATTATTTCAGACGTATGTAAGCATTTCCACCTGCATCGCGATGTAAAGTGCAATCGAAAACTGTAAACTTTACAAAATCAGGGTTACGAGAGTTATTAATTAAGTGTATTTAATCAAGCAAACGGGAAATAATGTTTTGTCAGAACACTCCGTTCAAGCAGTTATTTTTGACTGTCTTGGAAAGTAGATTATGATAAATATCATGCTTTTACTTTCTTATTATGGGCAGAATGGATCATTGACGAGACAGACTGTGTTCAGATGCCATATCTTTTCTTTAAATCATCATTGTCATATCTTATGCTATTGAAATATCATTTACAATGCCTTAATCTGCGCTGTATCTAACAGCGATTTTAAAATTTTATAGCGGCTTTATGATTTTAGAATCTGGGGAATGACTTCTTAATTTTTTCTATATTTCCGTTATTATTGTTCCACCATAATTTGTTTGATTACTCAATACAAGTTTTCATTATCAAAACATTTCTCTATTATTGAGCCGATTTTTTAAATGTTTTTAATTAGTTGTATTATGTTCATTCAGTTCACAGTTGTTGTTATCTTTGCCATTCAAAACTCGTTTTGAATCTGTTGGGACTTTTTGTTTTTCAATTTTTCTGTCTACAAATTAGTTTGTGTTAGCAGAGAATGAATGGTATTTGGTAGCTTCAGTACTATTGTGACGATCTGAAGGTTATTACATTTCAAATTAAGATTTTTTATTTAAATGTTTGGTTCATCTTTTCCCTGATGTCAGAGACTTTGTGATCCCCAGCAATGTAATAAGCCAAGGCTTCCCAACCACAGACCCGTGGGCAATGCATTTGAATTTGCCTGCTAACAGCAGCGATCTAGAATATGCTAGCTCAAAGACTTCTGCAACGATCTAATTGGTATTTTTAGATTTTGATTATAATTAAAAAACCTCTTAAAAGGTTTCTTTGATTTTTTTTTACTTTTTGATTGCAATTTAATTGTGTTACTCATATATCTGTGCTTTGTTTAAATATCTATTGTAACTGTACGCAAGCATTAGATTGCATGCAGGCTAACATGGAATCGAAAATTGTTTGGGTAATCTTGTAATAAGCCTTAAGCGTCAGTAGTATGAATCACCTGCGTACTTCACATTCAAGTTTTCCTGATCTTATGTCAACATGTATTCTGCTTAGTGTTTCAGATACATTTTCTTCCTTAAACCTACTAATGTTAACAGCGCTTAGGTCAATATTGCATTTTACGATATGTACATTTGATCGTGCGTGGTTATACGAAATTAACGAGTTTTCCACTGCACCCAATAAAGAGTCGACGTAGAAAATTGCAGGATATCTGTTTTATTAGAGCAAAACACATGCTTCAAAAATCGGTTGTCAGATATACCATTACTCTTCACTGTTTTTAACAGATTTTTTTTTGACACTACTTCATTCAATGGCATTATTGAAAAACCAGGTTCATTGAATCCAGTCTAAGGAATGAGTAATTTTGTTGATGATAACAACAATGAATTGCTGTTTAAATGGAACACATTAATTTGTGCTAAACTGTTTTACTTAGTAAGTATGTTTGTTATAGAAAAAAATTCATGTCTGTGGTTTAAATGTAGAGTGGAATTGTGATTTTAAATTCAATTCAATTATTCTTCAGTGAAATCCCTCCTTATCAGCAATTCTGACCGTTTTTCATTAATTACAAGCTAATGTAGAAATAGCACCTTTGCTCTGAATAGTTCCTGTCGTAATTCGCCAATGTAGTGTGATTAAACAGCCAGGAAAAAAACCGTACGATCCGCGTCAAGCGGGGATCGTTAACGAGAGGTGTCGGATGTCTCGGAAACAGGAACTGAAGCCCGACAAGAGTCGATTCGGCTGAGTGGACGTGTGTAGCAGAGAGGACGGCAGTGCGCAGCCCGAATATCACTTCACCGGCCTTCCGCGATAATGAGACTTCATTTCCGGCAGACAAAGCTGTATCGACCGTCCCGCTAATCCGGCTCTGAACCTCGAATCGACGACCAGTTCTGTCATTGTTAGAACACAATTGGAAACGGCACCAGATGAGGGGATGACGTAATGACACATCTCCCTCAAAGGATAGTTAACGAAATAGAATCGCACCATTCAACGTTTCGGAATACTTTTAGCACGACACCGACAAAATTATAAACACGGTAATTATTTCGAAATACTCGCTTTTTCTTTTTTATCGTCCTTCTTAATTCCAATTATTATGGTGAATGTTATGAGAAGATATCAGTGAAACGGAAGTTTACGAATTATTCTATTATCTTTTTCAAAAATATTTGTATCTTTCCTTTTTGCCTGTGATCTCCATGATCTTAGTCCAGCATCGCTTACTGAAACAACAATTGCTGGAGACAGAAAGCATAAAGAATTTATACGTATTAAGTGCAATACTAGCCAACCAGTTGCTTAAATTTTAGATTTATTACTCTTGACTGCAGTTTCGGCAAACATAAGCTTGTCTTCTTCAGAAGTACATTTAGGGGTTCATAGACATATACATCTTTTGTCCCCTAAATGTACTTCTGAAGAAGACAAGCTTATGTTTGTCGAAACTGCAGTCAAGATTTATAAATAAAAAATTTAAGCAACTGGTTGGCTATTATTGTACTTCATACGAGTTTCACCGTTGGTGGAACACAGCCATGGTGAAGATTTTAAAGAATTTAGTCATCCCATCGTATTTTCTGTATTCGGGTAGGTCAGTTGTTTGTTTATTAATTCTTACAACACTGAGTTCTTTTAAAATTTATAAGGATCAGATGTAAAAATTATCAACGATATAATACGATCAAGCCCATATTCAGTGTCATTCTAAATCTGTTTATATTTCTCAGTAAACAGCTTCTCCTTTGCCGATACTCGCAAAAATTGTTGTAATCTATGGATTATTGTTCGAATTACCTTGTACAGAAAGACACTGTAGTAAACAAAGTCGAAAAGATAATTAGTATTATTTTTATATCGTAGTAGTTCTCCTGTGATTATATTTTCTATAAGAAATGTTTTCTCAACTAAATTTAACTAGTTACATCATTAAACAAAGTTGTTTAAAGGGGAAAACTTCAAGTGAGCTTTAACCGGTCACTATCAAACATCAATTCCACATGATAATGTGGTAATTCCTGTAAAATAAAGAGTCATTATTTATTTTGTTGTTCTAATGTATATAAAAAAGGCGACCTGAAGGACATAATCAGTGAAGTCAAAGTAATTTATTTGGTTATAATCACGACTCATACTGTTTTATACAAAATACTGAATACGAAGCAATCACTATGAACCGTATAAGAACAATCAGTCAAAGTTTAGTAGCCCATGCAGTACAATAATTATGACCATCAAATGTAAAGATATGAAGGTCCCACGAAGTTTGATAAAGTATTCCTAAGCATGTGGTAACCTTACGGCCAATAACGAATAGAACAATGATTTGTGAAGCTGTGTTTAGAAGGTGTCTATTCTCTGCAACCTATTTGTCCGGTATTGGTAATTTTCATGTGGTTCCGATTTAAAATAAAAGCGTGTTCAACATTGTTTATCCATTATATTTATAGAAGTACCATTGTTCATATATCAATATATAAACCAAATTACAGGTATTGTATTATTCAATTTCGAAAAGATTCGTTCCTGAGAATATAAGGTACACAATACACAGTATATAATAAGATTATTAGACTGACATACAAACTAGTTTTATCACGATTAAATTGTTGGCACGACTGACACCTAAAATTTAAAAATGTTTATCTGAAATCAACATGATTTTCTGCTTCTACGTCCATTAGAAAAACTACGCGCTCTAACTTCAACGTCAAACATTGAATAAAATCTTTTAGGGTAACTAGCCGAGTTAGTCCACCGATAAAACACGACGTTTCGAAGGTCACAAATCTCTGCCGCCATTCTCAGTCACTTGACAATGTAGGCACAGGTTATGACCGCCAATACGTCGTGTTTTATCGATGGGGTAACGCGTCTAGTTACCCGAGAAGAATTTATTCATATTCATTGACGAGAAAACCTCTAGTCTTACAACACTCAACAGTTTTCGCAGATTGTTTCTTACTGTTAAATATTTGATGTCCCAACAGAAACATGTCACTCTTCTTAAAGCCTGATTACAAAAGGCTTAACCACAATAGTGGTTTTAGATTTTTTTTGATACCTCAACCGGTTATCTGAAGAATGTTGTTGTTAGATATACATAACGAGTTAATGCTATCATTCTAATTATGACTTGCATAAGAGCAGTGGTATTAAATGCTCTTTATGCCAATGGTTAATTATCAGCAGCAGACGCTTCAAAAATATTTGCTATTATAACAAAGAATCTGAAGTGGATAGTAAGAACTTTAAAAGGAATTCTAGACAAATAATGATTACACAGAAAAACAATAGCGTAGTTAATCATTACACAATCCACTGAGAAAAGCAGCGTAAATAAAAAGGCTGTAATACCATCGCTTTGGGCATTTCTGGAAATATATTTCATCCAGCTCAAACCATTTTTTTTTTTTAAAAAAAAGCTTTTTTAGCAAATTACAAGCAGAAATATCATATTTCGACAAAAAATTGGGAAAAAAACATGGGAGTAAATGGAAAGAAACTTCAAATATAACTACAAATATCAAAGATAAAATCATGGTCAAACAGCCAGCTAAAATTGCGTAGCTAAAACTGAAATTTCATATTTGTTCTTGCCTACTTGATTTATCCGTCTGCAAATATTCGTGATACTCTCCCTCACTAGTATATTCCATAAGCAAGCTACAAATGTTGCAGCCACCATATCATTTTGCATAAATAGCGTTATACATTTTGCTGTATTTTATTTGGTCTTAGTGACCCTATATTTTTAATAACCATTAATACATGTACTAAATGTTAGTTCTTCAGTGAAATGGTATTTACGGTCACTGTTATTTTAACTGAGGAGATTGTAATGGATATATCTCTCTCTCCTGCTAGAAACGTTTTAAAATCCACTCTGAGGTAGAAAAGAGAACATATGAACAAGACAATATTTTCAGTTTTGCAAGGAATTCTTAATACCAAACGCTGATGAAGCTAAGTACATCTATAAAACTGTCTGAGTAAGTATCGTTAAATGTTTCTTCATGGCAAGGATTCTCTGTCAGACCTTGGTAAGCAAGTCGTCAGTTCTCTGTTTCGTCCATACCTCTTAAGACGACGGAGACTGTATATACGGTTAATCGAAACAGTGTCGCTATGTTAGAAGACCACGGGAATTTACTTTTAGCGTTGGAAATGATGAATCTTAATGTTGTAATTGTTTTAAATTATAACACATACTATTTTAGTGACGCTGCATCTGTTATTTACCTATTAACAGTAACTACTGCACATTTGACATTTCTGCAGGTTAATTGCAAATCTGTGGTGCTAATGAACTTCCATTTTCAGGCCAGTTAGTGCATTATATCAGATTCTAGACTGAAGAACAATATTTCTCAACAGCAGAAGTAAAGTGGTCCTTTGCAACGAAATAAACGTAATTCATGTCACGTCTTGTCACTAACGATTGTAACTCCTAGCAATATAATATTTCACATTTACACTTGTCTATAACTATAACTATTTAAATTCAACGTTAGCATTTATATCATGGACCAATTACTTCATTTTTTTTTATTTGAATGGAATATACATCAGATATCATCATGCGTTATTCACACAAAAATTCAACATAATGCTCATTATGTCTGTTTGATAAAACGGAACAGGTACGGTTTATACACCGACGTGGTAAACAATCTTGCCGGGATCCTCTGATTGACTGGTTTTTGTAACTGATGTGGTTAGGATGTCAACGTGATGTATATATTAACAGTATCAAGGAAAGTGTGATACGGGAACGAAGATGCGCATATCTATATGCGAAGTAAAACTAGACGTAAGATCACCATCATATCAATTTTTTGAAGCTTTTCAAATTAAGCATCAATTACTGACATTGAAGCATTCCGCATTTCGGATGCTTCATTTTGCAAGTAAATATTCCTCGCAAGATGCTGTATGCCGGACGGCACTGGGCCGTAACGGAACCGCAGGTTGCGAGCGGCTCGGAATGTATTTACTGGATGGGGTTTAAAGAGACAGGTGTCGCGCCTGAAATTTTCTACTAGGCGAGAGAGACGAACATATTGTGTGACACAGATGGACAAAGGTAGTGCCAGACAGAGTGGATGTGTGTGGTGTTTAAGCCAATCACAGCCCCTGTGTGGTTGCACGTGGACTAATGTGCTTTCTGCTTTCCATGCAACGCGGGAGGAGAGGACTGTTCTCCGAGACGCCGAGCCATCGGGTGTGGTGTGGGCGAGGGAGCTTCCGAGCGCAGTCGACGTAGGTTCGACCCTCGTGGCGGCTAAGACAGCCTTCCATAGCGACGGGCTGATTACAAGTGTGCAAATTTGTGCCGCTCTGCAGTGTGTTGCCGAGAGTGCCAATAAGTGCATCAGTGCGACCTCATACAAATGTGAGATACTAAATGATGTGACTGGTTGTAATTAACACCCGGTAATTCGTGATCTTTAGTGGAGATCTCTTGTGGTGGTTTCGTTCAAGCAAGGACCAGCTCCAAGGTAAAATTTTCAACTATTTGCTACCGCTAATCTTTATTTGAAACTGTCGAGACCCCAAAACTGTGTTACATAGCCCAGTGATGGCTTTCATCGAGATAAAGAGATTCTCACTCTCTGAACTGAGCTTAATTATCATTGCAAATGGTCTGCTTCGTGTTCACTTTGTACCTTTATTTAACTTTTAATTTTTGTTTGCATTGGATCCGATTTCAGTGTCATAAGAATTCTCTTGAATAAGTTAACTGTTTTATTTGCATATAATAAATTTGTAATGTAATTAGTGGTAGATTGCCGTCTTTATTACTTGAAATCTCCCATTTCCCAATGTTTAATAAATATAATAAGCTCCTTGCATTGCTATCATTATTGTAATTATTGCAGGGAAAATATTTATTAATTTCATGTGGAAGTAATTCCTGGCGCGCAGCTCTTAATCGTGAATGCAAGTTTTTTTAGCAGGCATTCACAGCTCTGACCAATAAATGGTGCAAGGTGTAGACTGATAATTTATATCCAGGGTACACTACAACATCATCATCACGAACAACTCCAATGAACATATCAATTTAAATTATACGATTACCAACACTTAAAACTTTAAATCTTAGTCCTTCAATATATACATTGAAAATACGTGAGATGTAAATCATTATATTTATATAGCTCGTTTCTTCATTTTGGATAAAACAAAAAATGGTGAACGATAGCTTCCTGTTTGCTGATTAAAATAAATCGTTGTCTTGAAGACAATTTACTCCCCATTAAACAACACGCCTCACGTTTTTTACTATTTAACATTTGTGTCAAGTACTATGTGAATCATTTACAAATCCTTTCCTGCTTCTTTACGCGCTAAATTAAAGCATTCTTTAGTCCTCACACTCAACTCTCTCTTCGCTGAAACAACTATACAGTAACCTGTGCTAAGGCAGCGATGTCCATCATATAGCTTACAGGCCAGCTAACTTAATTATCTATACTCTTATGCTGTAGCCGTATATCAACATATCATTATGCATACATTATGACCTTTTCATTAGTTGTATGGTTGATGGTTCACAGTAAGGTTCCTTACACAGGAGAGAACGACGCAAAACCAACTTTTCAAGCTATTGGCATAAGATTTAATACTAAACTTATCAGAGAATGTTGAAAAAGTAATGTTGATTCATAAGTATATCAAAAACACTTCGCCGTGCTGTTCGGGCGAGGCTCTTCGCGGAGACAGGAAATTGCCGATGACGAGCCCTAGCAGCCCGCCCCCGTGACTCCCGACGCCGTCGCCGATGACGTCATTCCGCTTCCACTCCCCTAGGATGGGATGGGACTTGGCGGGATTTATTTACCGCGTGGCGACGCCGCCGGTCCTCCTGGGAGCAGGGCCCGACAGCAGCGACGCCCCGGCCGGACGGCTAACTCGATTCGACGACTCAGAGGCCCGCAGCAGAGCCGACCACCCCACCCTCCCCACGCACAACGTCAGACAGCACGCCAGTCAGTCTGCTTCACGCGTCACCACCGACCATTACAAGTGTTCCAAACACAAAACAAATTAGGCATGGGCCATGCTCCGGCGTCAATTCTAAACAACATTTAAATAATCAGTTAAGTCAGATCAGAGAAAAATTGAAAATCAATACGACATGTAATCTAATGAGAGCGGTCACGTCAGGGCAAAGGATATCGCGCTGAAGATCGCGTGGCGACTGATCAAAACGGAGCATTTCCTGCCTGGTATATACGTGCAACCGTCAGGTCAGGTCAGGTCAGATCAAAACGGATGATGAATGTCTCAGAGCTTGTTCGGGGTTTTAGTGAACAGCACGATTTCACTCACAAAAAAATTAAGATATACCCTAACTACAGTATAGACATAAATAGGAAAAAAAACTACAATGTAGGCAAATAAAAAATTATAAAATTTACCAATATTGCTAACAAATAGAATTATTGGAAAAAAGTTGATTATGTAACATTATTTATGTCTAAAATATTGAGAACTCGATTCATTTTTTTTGTTTTTGTTTGTTTCTTAAAATAGAATCAATTATTTTGAAAAACTAACCGTAAAAGCTGTAAGGTTCAAACAATTTAAAAAATTAAAGTTCTTAATTTATTTCTTAAAATTTTTTTATTCAACCTGACCTGATAGCGAGTGTGAATACTACGTAATCCTGCAATGTGAGCTGACCTGACCTGACTCGGTCTCTTGTGTGAACAAGCCTTTAGCGTTTGTATTTGTGAGATTCATGTTACCTCAAATTTGCAAAATGTGTTTCGCATAAAATACCGTTGATCGCATGCAGGATGCCTCATGTGTAGCTTGGTAATATCAGTACCAGTAAAATATAAGAAAAATTATTACCTTTGGTTGTAATTAGATTAATTTAAATATGCGTTGACCGCAGAAGATTGATTAACATTTTTGGATACTATTGTGTAGCATTAACAGAGTCGTATCTAACAATACTAAGCTTGCAAATGTTGTAAAATTGAAAATAAAAAAAATCGTTGGTGAAACATGTTTTCATGTTTTATTATGAAAACAAAACATGAAAACTATTTATTTATTTTAATTACCAGTACATCTCACGCACATTCAACGTCACATTGCCCGTCAGAAAAATATTTAGTCTCCTGTTCGGCTATTGCTTTTGCATATTCTGCATCTATCAATTTCAGCTTACCTCAATTCAGGCTGCTGTGTATACAGAAACAAGAAACTTCTTTTTTTGTGCTTATGGCCTTGTCGACGTTGAGATCATTAGAGGCGGAAAATGAGGGTGAAGAGGAACGGGAAGGAATTCGGTCATGGCCTTTCAAAAGAAGCATCTTTGCATTCTCATGGAGTTATTTGGAGAAACCATGGAATATCCAAATCTGGATGCTCGGACGGGGATTCGAACCCACATCATATAGAATGCGAGGTCAGAGCGTTATCAACTCATCCACCACGCTCGGTATAAGAAACGTAATCTCGAAATAGATCATGTACAACATATTCAGGTTTCGTCACAGTGCACTTAGTAGTAGTAAAACTGTTCAATATGCTCGTTTTTGTGATTATGGTTTTATACCTCGTCGACATCGAAGTCTTTAGAGGCGGAAAAGTAACGGAAGAAATTCGGCCAAGGCCTTTTGAGGGAACCATTTCGGCTTTCGCAAGGAGTGATTTGGGAAAAAACATGGCAAACCCAAATCAAGATGGTCGGACGGGGATATGAAGCCACGTCCTCCCGAATGCGAGGCCAGAGTGCTGCCGCTCACCCACCACGCTCGATTGAAATGCTTAAGAAATAACGCCATTGTGGAACACAATTGCGACATCTGTTTACGATATGATATATCTGGTTTACTAAATGATTAATTACTATTTCGCAGGTACTAGTCCACTAAGGAGTTTTTCTTTGAATCGTAGTAGCTGAATTATAATACATCCAATATCGTGAAATTTTATTTTATTGTTTGTGATATTGTCTAGACTTGCTAGTTAATTAAATATTGTTTCATTCAAGACCTCTTTAAGCTTCTCTTTAATATTATAAAGTTAGTAATTTATTCTGTATCTCTCTTGATTAAAAAAATTATAATTGCATTTATCTATGGGGGAAGAACTCTTAATTTAATTCAATTTAATTTCATTGCGATGGAGTGCACGCTCCGGTGGCAATTTTTATACACAACCAATTTTTTTTTTTTTTTTTTTTTTTGTACCAGCCTACTTTTTCCCTCTACGAATTTTAATTTTAAATTCTTTCGACGTTTGTGGGTAAATTATTCATTATTTCACTTCATAATTTACTCAATCCCTGACTCCATTATCTATGAAAGAAAATTTCCCCGCATTCTTATGATTTAAATCCATTGCCAGCTTGTGGTCATGGTCATCTTTTCCCTTCCAATTCTTCCACCAATATCGTTGCACGTCTCATCAGTTATTTTTTTTTTAATTTCCGGGAATATTAAAAACCACAAAAGTGAAATTACCAGGTGATTTGCTAGTTCAGTTACATGCCATGATTGAATTTTGTACGTATTAATATTTGCCTGGCGCTATAGTCCTTTAAAAAAGTAATACCCTGTAGAAGTGTAAATATTTTTCTTGTCTGCGAACCCAAACATTTTCTTCTCATTTTGTGAAACGCTGTGATTTGTATATATATTATAGGCACCAGTTTCGTTAGGACTGGTTTTTAAAGTTAGGAAACAGAAGAAGATAACATTCTGTATTTTACTTCCGTTAGCTCTTCATTGATATGTAAGAGACATTCTGGAATATTCTCAGGATGGTTTTGTACTAGCAGTCTAAAATGCTTTTGCAACAGAACTTATAGTTTTATACTTATTGGGGTGCTGTTAATTATTATTTAGGATCTTCACTTTCCAGGTCTTTTTGAGGATGGTTATTTTTTGCTTTATTTTATTTTGGAATAAAAATTTTGATATAGATATTTCAATCCTTACAACTATGACTTGCTTCAATCTTCCGATCGTGATGTAATCTTGAAATGAGGATACTCACCTGGAATGATGATGCAGTAGAGAATATTGTGGTTAAATAGAATAACTAGTGTCTTATATCCCATTATTATTGGACTGTGCAAAAAGAAGCAGAAACCAAAAATTGTTTTGCAAATACTGATTGAATTTCTTGCTAGTAAATCAAGCCAAAATTGGAGATTGGGTGTTACACTCAGATAGCTTCCTGGTTAATATAATCATGGAAATCATAGTTTCAATTTAATTACTTTCTGTCCTGCTGTTACCAGCACTATCTTGCAGCGGTAAGTGGTGAGCTGATGTTGCCAGCGCTTCCTCTGCATGTCCATCAGGTATAGTGTCATTGCCCTAAAGCAGATCAGAGACTCCTTTACGAGTCACTGGGTCACAGGGAAATGGTGGCCAGTTCCTTTTCATCGCGCATCCGTGAATAAATTTATGCTCCTACTTACAATTTGTTTTTTGTGTTGTGTACACGAAGGGGAAGTAATGAAGAGGTTGAATCCCGGTGCTGGCATCTCCTGAGATACACCAGGAAACCAGGGTTACCAAGTGTAATGCCTTGTCTGAAGTAGAAAACACCGTCAACAGTACCGTATAACCTCAGTCTGAATGCAGTGCAGTGTTTTCTTCATATTCAAACGAGGACTTTGGAATACAATTTAGTGAGTAAGAAGTGTGCACCACCTCCTTTAATATCATGCTTGCCAAATACCATATGCTGCTCGAACATTGTAAGGCTCGCCGGCATCGGACATGGGTGGTTTTAATTAAGTATTGTGCTCATCATGTGTTGGCCTCACTTTAGTGTTACACAGTCACTTAAGAAAATCATAAGGTAATAGTCAGAATAATATAAACTGGAGCTGGCTAAAAGGTCACAGGGATCAAAGGGCATATTTTTAATCAAAATGATTAAAAAATACCACATGAAAAAAAAATTATATCTTCATGGCAGAGTTTCAATTCTGCGTCGTATTGGCGAAGTACTCGTAGTTCCTTATTCGGTATCTAGACGAGAATAGAACTGTAGAAAAGTTATGTGTGTGCATGAAATTTATTAAAAAAAGAATTATTGCGTTGTATAGCATAACCGAAATAACTGGAATTATTTTCTATTTGTCTGTATTTCTGTCTGTCTATTCGGGCTTCTCATAATTACCAATGGACGGATTTTAATGAAAGTACACATAGCAACAGCTTATGTAGTCGGTCAGAATATAGGATACCTTTTATCCTAATATAGTACAAAGTTCCTGAAAATATTGAGTCCAAAATGTTTTTTTTTTTTTTTTTTTTTTTTTTTTTTTTGCATCATGCTAATGGATGAATTTTAGTAAAACTGAACATAGTGAAAGTTTAAGTTATCAGGTAACGTGTTTTGTATCGATCTGTGCCATATTTCGTACATGATACACAGACTAAAACAGTATTTTTTAATTATTTTTTTTTAAGTGTGTGCACGGATCAAGCAAGAACAAACCATTTCACCGAAAATGTACGTAGTGAGAAGCTGTACATAGAACAACATTGTCATGTAAGTAATACCTTACGTTATGTTTCGTAGAGAATTAAAGAAAAGTTCGTTAATTTATTTGTTCCTTGAAAGAATCAAACCATTTATTATTGTCTGGTGGAAGCCTTATCGCAGTCAAAATTTTTACCCCGATTAGCCGTATGTACTCGATAGTAAAGTATTTATTTCGTACATACTATAACAGAATAATTTTATATAGTTGTTTCGGTCTGTTCGTACATACGCTAGGCAGTGCACCTGAAGGTTGGCTTGCAGGTAAGCGCTGTAGGCAATATTGAAGTCAGCCTTTAAGTCATCAACAGATACAAAATCTTCCAAATAAGTAGCACTATCAATGGGGACGAGAGAATAAAGTGAGGTTCAAAAATGTGTTTAAAACATTACATGCTACCTAACATTGAATTAGAAGAGGAGATGGAAGAAAGAGGAATAACATGTTTATTCCTCTGCTTTTTCTTACCCAGCCAACATTTCTTTAATAGTTTATCTGTGAATTACCAGCACAAAACTCAAATTCCTCTTTCACGAAATTGTGAGTTCAACTAGTGTAAAATATAAGTCGTACGCATATGCGAATTAAAATGAATAAAACGATGTCGAGTGGTCTCAGAGGTTAATTTCTTATAATGAAATATAATAGAATAATAAAAGTTTTTTGTAACAGATTTTTTTCCGGTTGCTCAAAGATGTAAAAATTCATAACTACAAATTACCTTCCCTAATAATGATAGAATGTATTTTCTTGCTCCTAGCTGGTTGGCTAATGGTCACTGAAAAATGAAGAGACCAAACGAAGGACTCACATCACTGACTGTAGAGACGAACTGGTCTATCCTTTTCTGACAGATATCTAGCTAAACTTATATAATACCCTGCATAAATACTGAGATATTATTTATTTTATTTTAAAAAAGTACGAATATGTAAGCAGTGGGCCAACAGTGACGAAGTGAGATAAACTTGTCGTACGCTGGGACGCTTCTAGGAAGATCCCTGTTTGTATCTGGTATTCAGGTGCACTTTAAACGTCGCTGTCCCAATAATAGGATTTTTGTATGCTTTTAATTATCTAGTGAAAATCGGTGGCGCATTCATTTTATCTCAAAAGCCTCGTAATCTAATCAGATAATCCTTCCTGAAAAAGGGTACTTTCGATTTTGCATTGAATCCGAAGCACGGAAGCATTCTACCCTACATCACAAACTGAATGATGGCTTTAACGTAGGTGAAGCACGAGTTAAGAAACTTTAAAAATGCCAGGCAAGAGTGGGGCGAAAAAGGGTATTCTAGAACCACCAAACCACGGCTGAGCCGATGTAAGATGTTTTTAACTTGGGTCCACCTTGGAACACTCGCGGGGCAGTAATGGAGGAACAGTGCCCGTAGCGAGGAGACATGCGTCACTGGTCCGCCCGCCATCTGTCACCGGACATGGCTCTTGGCTTTTGGCAGAGGCAAGAGAGAGTAGAGAAATGGAGGAGGCGGGAGAGAGCGGCTCGCTCCATAGCGCGAGACGGATTAATGGGGACCTAGCGACCCGCACGCAGTAGGCATTACCAGGGACAGACGCGAGACCAAGGTCAATAGTCACACGTCCACGGGACCAGAATGAACCAAGTATCATTGTCATACCGTATAAGAGCACCATCAATGTGATATTTCTATCTCAAACTCCTGTACATCTGGGAAATAATTGTGTTATCAAACGAGGCTAACTTTAATATATGATTTCTTTTCGGCTTACGGCTCTTTATGCCTCGTGGACCTCGAGGTAATAAGAGGCGGGAAAGGACTAGGAGCAAGGAACAGTACGGAATTCAGGCATGTAGTTTTGAAGAGACTACCCAGTGTTTTGAGGAAACCATGGAAAACCCAAATCTGGATGGTCGCGGACGAGGATTTTAACCTGCGACCTCCCGAATCCAATGCCAGAGCGTTGCCGCTCACCCACCACGCTCGGCTTAGCGATGGTGACATCCAGTAAGAAAATATCGTTTTTGTATTGTCTACGTCTAGATTGAATCCCTAGGGTCAACTATATGTAATTGAAATTTATTTGTATATGCTAGCTAATACTTATTAACCATGAGGAATATAACAAGTTGTCCACAACAATTATTCCCTGCTTTGTGACTGCACTTTGGATTTCAGCTTAAGGATAAAACCAATTTAATACCATTTGACATGTTAAAAGTCGGATTTAATCAGAAAGTATATTAAGACATTTTCCAACAAAATTTACTATCATAATTCTGTTACTTGTAGAATGTCAATATCAATTGTTGATAATTTGTTACTTGCTATTTGACACACTGGGAATTGCACCACTTTGGTAACCTTCGAGAAACTGGTACTAAGATGTTGAAATTTACATCAGTCGCTTCGTCAATATGTCCTCTTCACGTTTTGCGATCATACATTGCGGAAAAGTCGCTAGAAATTTGATTAAAAATGCCGAAATATAGCATGACGCACAGCCGTTACCTGCCGCCAACGTTGAAAAAATCAGTGACAGTTTCTTAAAATGTTGATTTAATCCTTTGTTGTAATGTTTTCATGCCTTTCAGCTATACTCCGTTGTAATAAGTCGCAGAAAATCGACAAACAGGCAATATTTATCCGAGCTGTAATACGGTGATGCCCGCCATCTACATAGCAACGAGCAACCAGAGATAATCGGTTGCTTGCATTGTAAACAAATACTCCATTCCGTGTAGGATGCCGCATAGCCAAAATTTCGTATTTTTTTTTTTTTACTTGGTCCAGGCCGTATTTCAACCTAACCACGATTTCTATGACAAAACGAAACTGTTCTACATCTACATCTACATCTATACTCTGCAATTCACAATTACCACCAATCCTAATACAATGCATTCCAATACCGAACAGAACGAGGAAAGAAAGAATACATAAATACGGTATCTTATTTCTCGAATCTTATCCCTCCTGTCATTGCTACCTAAATAAGTTGGCGGAAGAAGTATTTCGTTGCACTCGTAAACTAAAGATTTTCGCATATTCTCCAACAAATTCAAACGAAAACGACGTCGTCTGTCCGCCAAACAATCCCAGCCCAACCCACGTATCAGCTCTGTGACACTTACATAAGGACTATAACTAGCGGTCACGAATCGAGCGGATCTCCTCTGTACTTTCTCTAACGTGTCAATAAATCCCTTGCGATACGGATCCCAAATTGCACAACAGTATTCAAAAAGCGAACGCACTAGTGTTTTGTACGCTATTTCCTTTGTATGAGCATTACAACTTCTCAAAATACGATCTATAAAACGTAGTTTAGAATTAGCTTTGCCTACGGCGGAAGTTATGTGCAAGTCCCATTTCATGTTGCTTTGCATTGTTACGCCTAGATACTTCAGGGAATCCACAGTGTCAACAACTGATTTGTTAACTTAGTACTCGTGAGCAAATGGGGTCTTTTTATTACTTATTTGCATTGCCTTGCACATTTTGCAGTTAAGTGTAAGCTGCCATTTACGGCACCATTCCGAAATAATATCCAGATCGTGCTGAATTTCTAAGCAATCGTCAGAGCACCTCACTTTCCTATAAAATCACATCTTGCAATTAACGTTGTCACCGAGATCGTTTATAAAAATTAAGAAAAGAAGTGGTCCTATTACACTTCCTTGAGGAATCCCTGATGTAAGATCTAGCTTTGAAGAAGCTTCCCCGTGAAAAAACGAAATACTGCGACCGACCAGTTAGAAAATCGCGTATCCATTCGTTTAGGTTGAAATGATCCCGGTACCGACAATTTTTTATGTTATTTTAGCAGTGCTGATAGCATTTAGCAGTTGGTCAGTCTTTCATATTTCGGCATTTTTAATTAAATTTCTAGCTACTTTTCCGCAATGTATGATCGCAAAACGTGAAGAGGACATGTTGACGAAGCGACTGATGTAAATTTCAACAGTTTCTGAAAGGTTACCAAAAGTGGTGCGGTTCCCGACACACTGCAGCATTGTCTTTTTAAAACTGTTGACTGCAAGGGATCAAATATATACATACCCTTAATGAGCAATAACTGGAACCCGCCGACCCTCATAATGTCTACTGAGTAGCTTCCTACAAATGCAGAGCACCACCAGATCGTTGAAAGCGCATTTTATGTTAATAGTCTCTCCTAAGGAACGGGTTGGAAATTATGGACACACGCTTGTCCAGCCATGTAATACGCGAGTGATATTTTTCTCAGCCAGAGGAAACGAATTTCCTGACTTATAATAATATCATGCTGTTCTGAAAAGTTCAATGTACCAAGTGTTCAATACTTCTTTCAGCTTTGGTAAAATCTAATACTACGTCTCACTTTGCCAAATAATCTCTTCACCTGAGTCAAATATAATGTATTTAGAGGATAATCCTTGTAATGACTGTTTTCTCGGGTACAGCACTAGATTTTCATTCACCTTCGCCCCCAGCTCTTCAAACATAACAGGCCAAAGCACAGACGTATGACAGAGGTACGACAAAACAGGTGTTTCTTTGTAAATTTTGTAACTGCCTATCTGTATCTACTCTAAATTGTTTTGCTTTGGGTATTTTCAAGCGTATAACTTAGATAATATCTAATTTAAAACGAGTGTTTTCAGTAACATACATTTGATGGAAATAATCTTTACAAGCTTCAGCGTAACTGAAAAATAAATCAGTCTAACTGCAGCTACTTGAAGTGTTTCGCGGACAGATAACCTTATAGTCATACTTCGCTTTGTTTGTGCTATGTATCTTCTTAGTTTATGGTACATTTTTAAATTAAATATTTTGAAATTTTTATAGATTTTTCTGTGTTAAAGGGAATTAAGTGTAACATTCCTATCAGTAAGATTCGAGAGATGTACTATGAAGATGATGCTACTGAATAGTTCAAACAACCTGTCGAAAAAAAACTTTTGTGTGTGTGCGTGTTTATAGAATTGTTTATTTTATTTTGAGTAGGTAGTAAATTGCCTTATTTATTATTATTACAGGTTGGATTAAAACATGAATTGGTGAATGACAACATTAGGCGTCGACATATTGCTTCGTAGCCAGCGAATAAATATGTAACATATAAAACTAACTAAACTTCTTTTATGTTCAGTAGTCGATGTACACTGCGTGCTGTTCAACTTTCTTTGAATTCAGTCTCGTGTGTATCTGGGTTACGACAAAAAATAAAGAGATGTGACTTACCGGCTTTCTTTATTTCCTCAAGGATTCCCTTGTTATGATTTGTGGGGAAGAAAAGTTTAGCAATTTTTCAAGAAGCTTTACTCTAGAGGATAAGCTTTACATGAAGAACAGTGCTCCATAAATCCTTGTCAGCCTCTGGAACAGAAAACCAGTCTCTTTCCTCCCTTTTTATGTGTGTAATACGCCGCGCGATTGCTTGGTCTGTGAACACGTTTCAAACACTCCTCGCGATGAATGATGCTCCATAAAAGGGCACTTTTGTAAGAAACTCCTGACTACTAGCTTTTACTAGGCAACAGCGGTAACTAATGATTTTTAGTCCCTTTTTCTCTGTACAGTAAAAATTTTGTATTACTTCTTCTAATGAACGATACTATTCGGTTAGATGTGTAAATCAAAGAATTTCCTTAAAAATTGGTTAAAAGACGATTTTTGAAAGCCTTCTATATGAAGAATGGCTGTAACAATTCCGTTTATCTTGAATTTATAACTAACTAAAATAAAGAACGTTGACACTATGCCATCCGTAGTATCACATACTGTCAAGACTCATCGTTTTTAATTTTTTTGATTGTGAATATCAAACAAATTAAATGAAACCCAATCGTAGATTCAGAAATTGAATAAACACATCAGTACTACAACTGTTTGAAAAGTACAGACATACATATATTTACTGCTACATTTCGCATCAACAATTTCAGCTGATATTAATTACGCTCTTCAAAATAACATTCTTTCGGCGCTGAAAGTTGAGCTTATTATAAATTTCAGATGGCTTTGCAAAGAAAATCTGTAATATTTGCTAACAGTTCCAAGAAATGTTACTGTAAACTTTCTTTTTTAACAGGCCTAAAATTACTGTTCATAAACACAACAACGCCACTTATGTGCTATGCTCATTAGGTCCTTCAGTTCTGCTAATGAATTTCTGATCATTATTATCTCATGGTCGTTTTCAGTTTCTTTCAACTATACGAAAAGTTACAAGCAGTACACAGAATTGTATTTCGTAGTATACATTTCTCACTGACAATTTATATACTCGAATATCAAACATGTTTAATTTAACAGTTGGTTAGTTAACTGTGCCACGGTGAAAATTGTGTTCTGGTTTACCGCACCTGGAGCATTTCTGTCATGATTTTCTCATCTAATGGATGCAACTAACAAAAGCCTGACTTCAACGGGGTCCATAATAAGCAACTTTCAGTAACGACTAACACCAAATAAGGGAGAAAAGTTAATCCGCACGTTTCAAAATGCGTTGTAAATCTTAAATCAAAATACAGAATGATTCTTGTTGATAGCATGATTAAAACATCCGATTTGGTCGCCGGAAACGTAAAGATTGATTGAAATATGTTAAATGAAATGTTTCCCAACGGAATATTTTAATCAGACTATTACTGACGGACCCTATAAGTTATTAGTACATGCATAGCAGAGAATGCTTGTCACTCAATTAAAAATGAAGGTTTTTAATGTCTGTATCGTGATCAACTTTGTGGCTGTTACCTATTCAATTATGTACTTGATAATTTCATTTATTTTGTGGTCCACTGACAGTAATTTTGACACACTTGTAGATATATCACTTCTTTTTTCCAATTATTTATTGCTAACCCCAAAGTGTTGAATTATACTTACTTTGCCAAGTTATCGGTTCCCTTCTACATTAGGCATAAAAAATTCTCTATTCACATTACAAATCTCGATTACTTGTATGATTTTATCATTAATTTTAAAACAATTATGGCAAAAAATATTGATAGATTTACTGGTTTACTTTTTATACAGATTTCTAAATTGCAATAACCTCCTTAATGTGTTATGAATTTTTTTCTCTTTTTAGTTATAAGTTTTTGCTTCATAAAATGATCAAACATTAAGTTTTGCGTCCTGCACTTTGAGTACACAAAAAATCCCAGTTATTGAGCGGCAGTGCTCTGGCCTGGCATTCGGGAGAACTCGGACATGCAGAAATGACTCTAGGCAAATACCTGGACGGGTCCTTCGATAGGCTACGGCTGAATTCCTTCTTGGTCCTTGTCCTCGATGTATCTAATGCCTTCGACGTTAAAGTAAAGTAAAAAGAAGATTAAAAGATGTGAACAAAAAAGGTAATCGATGTTAGTAAACGTTGAAATCACTATCCTTCGTTTTTTCTTTTCAGCCGAACATGCAAAGCAGTGTGTCCTGTCCCCATTACAACTGCACAGCCCTAAAACTACGGCTCGTTTCGTTGGCGCAGGCGCCGCGCCAGCAGGTAGTGTTTGGCGCAGCCTTGTACACCGCTCGTGTTAATTTGCCAGCCCGCTGGGCCATGAGATTGTTGCCGCACCTCACCTTACGGCCCGACAAACGGCCGCCGAGCCGCTGATACTTGGCGGTAATCCGCAGATTACGCCTGCAAACAACGCACACGACGCCGTCTGCGGGGACCATTGCCTACCTGCCGGCTGTCCGGACCAGGTGTCTGCGCGGAGCACTCCGCAGAGCACTGGCCAATCACAGACGCCTGTTCAACACGGAGATACTGTGGGCAGGAAATAACCGTCCCACTGCTACTTCTGCATTCGAATCATCTTCAGTAGCAAGATTCGAATAAAATGCAGCGTTCCGCCAAGCACAAATGCTTGTAATTGCCTTAGGTATATATATATATATATATTTGATGCCACGTTGTCAACAGCGAGTAAAGATTTCGCTGCTTTTACTTCACATTTATACTTAGTAAAGATATAGGTAGTTCCTATTGTTTGTACAGAAATTGCACGGTTAGAAAGACAAAGCATTCTTGAATGGTTGTTTAGTAAGGCGCGTAAGCTTCACGTCATAATTATACCAGCAGCTCGAAGAAACCCGTCGCAAACCTTTAATCCATAATTTCAGTTTGTTTTCAAGTTTCATGCGAGTCAGTGGCGGTTCAGACAGTTTTAAATTGTGGCCGATAAGATAATAATGTTCGGTTATCAGAAATGGTGCTGTCGAGGTACTGGAATGTACTATCATTCTTCCTATTCCAGGAACGTGCAATTATTGACACATAAAATTTCAATAATCCAGTTACAAACGTATTTGTTTGCAACTTTTTCAGCGTTCATTCTCTGGAGTTAAAAATTATCAATGCACGATTTGTCTGTTCATCGGTTGCGTTGTACAAGCTATTACCAAAGTCTTCATATAGAAGGACTCAGTTATTTGTGCTGATGAAATTTGAAGTAGTACAATAAATACGATTCGTTACAATCCATGATTTTAATGCATTCTGTATGTCTGTTTCAATAGTAAACACAAACATTAGTTACATTGTTTTTCAGTGAGATTCAATATGTTTTGTTTCGGTCCTGACAGGGTAGGGGTTAGCAAGTTTGACTTACAATGTAGGAGTCGCCGGTTCGAGTCCAGCCTCGAGCATGGATGGTTTTAACTAAGCATTGTATTTAAACTGTATTTTAACTCACAATAGTGTACCTCAATTATATGAGCAAAACCCTGAGACAACAGTTATACAGGTAATTATATAAATTGGATACTGATAAATATTGTTTTATAGTAGAATGACGAATGTAAATATGAAATAATTAAATTGTTATACTAAACAAAAATTGGATGTAAAATGTTCTTTGGTGATACTAACCTAGAACTGTCAGTACTTCAAATTAATTTCTTCTAGCATTGATACAGAAGTTCTTTAGCTGCTGTTTGCGGCTGGAGGTTGAATGATGGGAAATAAAGGTCGTGTGGTAGTAATGACAAGGTGACACGGTTTTGCTGGCTGAGCGTTAAATTGGCGATCCACCAAGCGCGCAAAACGTTTCAAACGTTTGCGAACTCAGAATTTGTCCGGTGGAGACGAGGATAGTGCGCACGAACAAAGATTTGCGGGTGTTTGCAGGTATTCCGGCTGATGTTGGTACATCAAAGAAATTCGTTGTTGTTCGTGCGCGTTCAGTGGAGACAGGTTCAACAACAGAGGAGTTACAGTTTTAACCGCATTTTAACATCTAGAAATAATATAAGTATGGACTGGTATAGTGAAAAGTGTTTACTGTTAATTAAATCATATAAATCAAAGCCGCAGATATGGCAGAGAAGTCACAAATATTACTACAACAAAATCAAAAAGCACGATGTCTGCAACAGATATGGGAATCACTATTGATGTTGTTAAGGGGAAAATAAATTCTTTGCACTCCTCATTCAGAAGAGAAAAAGTTAAACAGCAGAACCAGATGGTAATAGGAAAAGGTGTGTAATTTTATAAATTATTTTACTTTAACATGTTGGTGATTTTTTTCGGCCCAGGTCCTTAGTTGCTATGATAACTGTGTTATGATAGTAGTTGGTATGTAAACACGAACTGCGTGTTAATGCATATATAGAAACTGGAACTGAAGATGCGTTGAATATAGGCGAAACCCGTCTGCCATCAAAAGCATTTGTTTAGTTGCAAGTCGGAAACATAATCCATAACACAATTATTTTGCTTCATGTTTTTCTATTAATAAATTGTTTCAAAGTAAATAAGGAAATAGTAGTATTTAATTAAACCACGCCTGCTGTCTGTTCGTAAGTCATACAGCAGTTGAGTGGAATTTCTTGTTTTAAAAAATGCTATATCCAAAATTAAGATTTCCTCTTTCTTTCTTTAATAATGTCCTCTTCTTCACTTAAAACAGACAAAATTACTCAAGATGCAGCATTGGCAATAAGTCTTCCTCTCGGAGCCATTTGGACACTGCAGATAGCAGTAGGAACGACGAAAAATGTTCTCACACCAACAATTGTTTGCTAATATTTGGTTGGTGGAGACAACAAGCCAAACCACCCGTCTGCTACCATACAAACGTTTGCAAATGCCAAAAACGTTTGCAAACTATTAGCGGGTGGTGGATCCCAGACTTTACGCTACTATCGTAGCCACCTTAACGTAACTACGCTAATTAGAAATATAGAAAACTATTGTCACGTATCGTTTGATTTTGTAGAGGCAATATTAGCAGAGATAGCAGTTAGGTTGAAATGTAGCCTGGACCAGAATGTTATTGTTACAGCATAAGGCTGGAAGAATTAAGTTATTATTAGTAATAAATAAGCCGCTTTCGTGGTGACGACGTGTATCGCGATATAAACTATTCCCGTTTCTTCTGTCAAAGTAATTCTTAGACTTTGTTGTAACCTAGTTCCTATAACTGTTACATAGAATATAGCGTAAACATCGAATGCACTTCTCCTTATATAAATGTCTGCATCTGGTTCTAAATAAGCAAAAAGCAACATTTAAACGACGTACCATTGTAACTTTGTAACTTACGATTGTCTCAAATTAAAAAAAAAAAACAAAAAAAAACCCTGCTGTTCGTATTTTTGTGCAGTTACTTCCACAATTACCTTTTATAACGCATCGCAATTGCACTTTCTTTTAACACTACAATGGCAAAACAAATCAGATTCAATTATTTATTTGAAATTTACACTTTCTTTTAACAGTGTAAACGCGAATATAAATGTTCCTCTTTAGCCTAGCAGCGCTGTGGTGGCAATCAGTGTAACTAACACTTCGGGCATTATCGAGACACGCCGAAGATCACCGATTCATTGAGGTGAGGTCTCCAGGCTCAACGCATTTTATCAAAGAGTATAATTAAATCATTAGCGCTTAGTAATATTGGAGGGTTTCGAATTCGATTCCCTGTCTGTCTATCAACCTCGCCTCTCTATATTGGAGCCGGATTCTTCGGGAATACCACTTACGTGCTTGGAAATTTTGCTGTTATAAAGATTAAAGGTACGGATACACTGCAGCAAGAGCTACCTGGTCTTTTTGTGGTTCTGTCGATACTTCGACTTAGTGGATGGCTACCCGAAAGACGAAGTCGCCCTTCTGCCTACCTGCATGTTTCATCCGGTCGGGCGCCTGCCAGGCAGACATACGGTGGCTCATCGCCTGGAGTACGCTGGTCTAGTGGCCCGATGGGGCAAGGGGGTGTACGTTACCGTCGGATCATGGATTTAAAATATTGCAGGTGGCAAGAAAAATGATCCTGGGACACATTGAGCATTCAAGATATCCTCAGTCCTTTAAAACAAGTCAATACCAATATATACTGCCATTTATACAACATATCCACCACACTTTGCGAAAGTACCAGTGTTAATTCAAGATTTAAATTCTATCAAATGATCTGCTGGATCTTATACCATTGATAATAGTTAACGGAAACATCGCAGCATCACTGCCCTGATATCTTTTCTACTCCAAAATTTCGCCAGTAATACACAGTTGTAATTTTTTTTTTTTTTTTGAAAGTGGGACTTAATTAGCGAGGATCTTGTTGAGGGAAATAAGTCTTCCAAGTTCGGTACTGAAAGGCATTCCGGAGTTACGAACGACATGAAAACTGGCCAGTTAGAAACAGCTAACTGCTTGAAAGGTCAAGTGTATTACACGGCATTGTTCTTCCTACCCCCCCCCCTTTTCCCGACGCTAGGAAGGGTCGCCAATCGGCGGGTAACGAAACGGCGATTCAGTACGCGCTGAGTGATCTCATAGACCGTACCTTTCTTGTTTGTTACATGAATCCAGGAAAATTAAAATCATTTCGTGTGAAATACACTACGGCGAAAATTTAAAATCATTAAAAACTGATATAAGTAAAATTCAAAAAATTGTGACACATTGAAAGCGTAAATTTCAAATTAACACCAGGGACACATGTAAAATTGAAACAAACTTCTTTGGAGAGGTGTCCAGTGTTTCGATTCAACAAGAAAGACGAGACATAGAAAGCCATGCAGATCCACGAATTGGACCCAAGCGACGAAGAGCGTCGAATCAGCACACCCCGAGTTGCCTTAGAGATTTTACCCCGTGAGTTTGGGCAAATTAATATCATTTCTATTTAAACCCACTACAGCGGAAAATTTAGGACCATTTCAAAATCGATAAAAATAAACCTTGATAAATTCTGACACTTTTTAAGTAAAAATGTCGATATATAAGGTATGAAAGTTTAAACAAAACCAGCGGAACACCATAAGAATTGAAGAAAACCAGCGTTGAGAAGCTGAAAAGTCTCATTTTGCCCATCGAGCAAGAAACCCGAGCTAAATAAAACTCGAGTAGCCACGAAATTGGCACAATCGTCGATGTGTGGCGGGACCGAACGGTGTAGGTTGAAGTTACTGCTTCGTAGGTGCCTCTGATGGATGTGGACTGCCCAGAAGAACACAAAGATACCAAAGTCTATCAACAGGGGCTCTTTAACTTCAGTCAGCTTTTCTGAAACACGTGTCGTAGCAGTAGTCTCTCTCGTGTACCTAAATAAAAAAAATTGCAGTTAAGTACTCATTACTAGATACTCCCGTGTATCTAGTGATATATTAAATAGTATTTATTGTTTCACTGGTTATTTAGCAAAAGATAGAAGTATTCGCGTTAACAGTTGCAGTAGCTGCTCTAATTGCTTCCTGTCCCCCCCCCCCTATTTTTCCTCGTCCAATGATACCTAGCGTGGTCGGTGGGCGGTAATCTCGGGCCTCCCATTCGAAAGGATGCGGGTTGGAATCCCCGTCCGGCAGACCAGATTTTGGATTTCTAAGGTTTCCCTAAATCACTCCGAATCACTGTGCCATGACGGTTCTTTTAAAAGACCATGTCCGAATTGCTCCAGTACCCTGCTCCCAGACCTTTCCCGACTCTAATGACGTCGGCGAAGAGTAAAGCAATAAGCAAAAAAATAATAAAATAAATAAATAAATAAAAATCTCCGCATTATTGCTGTTTACTAAAACTAGAACCACAAGAATCTAGTCGATCACGACCTAATACAATGTACGATTGTACACTGTATCCAAATCTTAACGTTGCTAGAACCTTACAACTGTAAGTAGAGTAATAATTACGTGAAAATTGAAAAGCGAATGCACAAATTCAGTAAATAAATATTTATTTCAAACTGAGATACTTTCTTCAGTGAGGAATTAATTGTTATTTTGGGAGAGGTGCTCTAGTATTAATAGTTACCAATAACAAACTAACTGAGTTTCATCTGCCTACTGGATTTTCTGCTTTCAGCCCTCCATAATTTAAGAATATCACTGTATTCGGAGCGTGGTAGTAACGGTGGGTGCTGAGAAGAATGGCACGCAGCCATTGCTGTGCCTCACGACAGAGTTAATAAACAATGGTAAAACTTTATGAGAAGACTGTAGAAGTTTTTTTTTTTTAATATTCACCCTTCCCGCTTTGATTCCACATAACATTTTAACTGAAAACTACAGTTCGCTAAGATCCTTAACAAAAGGAAAGGTTTTTCTGAGTACAGTTCTGTTCGTTTCCTGATTATTATTATTATTTGTTCTAGCTTTAAACTTCGTCGGCGTCGATGTCATTAGACAAGGGAAAGTGGTAGGGGCAAGGAATGGTAAGGAATTCGGCCAAGACCTTTTGATGGAACCATCGAGTGAAAATACAAATCTGGAGGAGACTCGAACCCACGTCCTTCCGAATGCGATGTCACAGCGTTACCTCTCACCCGCAAATGCCGGGATGCTTCCTTCAAAAGGCCATGACCGAATTCATTGCCATTCCTTGCCCACCTTCCTTTCCCGTGTCTAAAGATCTCGCTGTTAGAGAGACGTTAAGCAGATAAAAAAAAAAAAAAAAAAAAAAAAGTTACAGATTTGTCATGCAAAATATTCTGTCTGAAAGTAGGTTTTAGCTATCCACTCACTGTTCCCACATAAACGGTAAAATTGTATGAGCGTATAACGAACTCTGTTTTCACTGTTTTAGTACGGATTATGAAAGTAGATGATAGAAAAACCATGCTGTATACTTATAGCAATTTAACCGAACTGATGATTCCTGCTTAAACACCCCAGCAGTTAACTTGGCAGGTGCCACACCTGACCTTTATGGGACATATTAATATTTGCCTCAAAAGTGTCAGACACTTTGAAAATGAGATGAGACATATGGCAGAAATTATAATTAAAGAAGATTTTGCTGAGCTATTTTGCCCTTCTGTAACTGCAGTAATGGTGTTTCAACACAATACTGATAAATACATCAAATATTTGATATTAAAATAGTCAGAAATTGAGACAGAGAAAAATAATGAGTATTTTCAAATATAGAAGTGGTTGTTAACCGGATTTTTTTACAAATTGTAATGTAAAACTGAAGTAACGTTATCAACAAGCTGATTGTTAAAATGGTATAGTTTTATCGCAATGAATCATTTTGCGTTTACTAATAAACGAGCTGGAAATTCTTTTATTAACATTGTTTATTGAAGTTATGACACCTGGAACTTCCAATATAATTAATTTATTTTCAAGCCCATCTCTTAACCGAGGACTTTAACACACTTGGTGACTTTGATCAGCACTTGCGACGGGCTTAGCTGTTAGGAACTTCGGTGGTCAAATTAACTTTCTCCATCCCCTACATGGCAAGTATGGTTGGAGAGGTGGTGGTTAGTAATTCCTAATAGTGAGGTTGTATACCGGAAGTTTGGCTTATATCCCAAACTTCCCTTCAGCATTTATGGAGTGAGGCCAATTCGTCCATCGGATGGATCATTCCACCTGACAGCTCTATTGCGTCTTTCGGAAGAGTATGCTTGTACGATGTAGTATGACGCCTCAGACATTCTGGACTGGGACGTGCTGTGACACAGTCCCACATCCTTGGCTGGTACGTGGCCTGATACAGTTGGGGAGACCCCCGGATCGAGACGTGATCCGAGACCCTTGGGTAGATCGCGGCTTGCGATCCTTGGCTGGAACGCGCGGACCCGACGGATCGTGAGGTCGATGCTGCGCAGTGATATGCTGTGTCGCACTCATCGCATCGTAACCTACTAGATGGTAATGCGTTACTACGCCAGGCTACAGTCCATCTGTTTCACGAGACAGCAAAGACCGGTAAACGAAATCGAGATTAGGATTTCAGCTCTCCATGCAGAGTCCCTATGAGCTATTCGGCAAATTTCGCTGAACATTGTGTTGTGAAAGCTCCTTGCTTGTCAAAAATTCTGTAATGTTTCCTTTTATTAATGGCTCCCGAAGCTAATTTTCATTGTTTATGTGTACAATGCCAAGTTGCTGATGTTTATTGTTACGATATTTCATGCATATTTTGTTAATTACATTGCTTAATTCCATTGAATATTTCAGAATCAAATCAACGGTAAATTCAATCATTGTTTTCTTTAGTTAACTGGCTAATTATAAGGTCTAGGTATTGCGTTGAAGTTTTGCATTAATTTGTATTAATGGTAATTGTAAATACGTCTATCAATGTAATTGCAAGAAGACTAAATTAATCTTAGTTGTCAGTTTCCGCATAATCCTGCAGCTGTTGAGATTCTTGCCCACAGAATTATCGTAAATTAAAAAATCATATTAATTATAAATATCAAAATCTTATCACCAACATCCCCACCAAACCCGCTTTATTACAACGTATCACCCTATCCCTTTCTGCATGTACAGCACGAACAATACGCTACGTTTAATACATGCTTGTTACAGTCGGTAAACAGTAGAAAAACATCCATAATTCTATATACTGACATAAATAGCATTCATTGATTATAAAAAAGAATTTGATACGAGATATAAAAAGAAATTGTTTCAGATTATGTTGGACAAAGGCTTCCTCAGCATATAATAAGAGTAATACAAAGTTTGTAAAATACACATAAAAATCTAACAAGATGGCAATAAGACTGAAAAAAAGTACGAGGAGACAAGGCTGTGTAATATTTCCTATGTTTTTTAACATTTATACTGACGATGCCATTGGGAAATGGCTGAAATGTGGGCTAATCAATTTAGATACGAGTACAATACTTTTCGCTGATGACCAGGTGATTTTAGCTAAGTCAGAATATGACTTAATGATGAAAATATCGAATTATTACGATTTGAACATCTCCCCAGAAAAAAAGAAAGTAATGGCATTCAAGTGGAACGAACCAATATGGGCTAAGATTTTTGTCAATGACAAAGCAGTAAAACTAATTTGTACATTTAGGATATTGTAAACTTTATCAGAAATGACGATGTCAGTACCAAATTACAGACATTTCAGTACCTGTGTGGAGCTATAAAAAGACCAGGCGAGACACATTGGTGAAATTATACAAAGCAATGACTGCACCAACATTATTATACGGGTGAGATATTGTCTAGTCTAAAGTACAAATAAAACGGATAGAAGCAGCTGAGAGAGATTTCCGAGAGCCTTCGCTGGGTATACTTTGTTAGATGATAAGAGAAGTGAAAAAAGTAAAGAAACAATTTTAAAAATTTCACTTGAATGAGGAAATAATTAGCTGTAGAAAAAAATAAAATAAAAAAATAGATGAAACATGTATCGCGTGTGGAGGTCGTTAGACCACAAAATGAAATGCTACATTACAATCAATAACAGGGAAAAATGAGGATAGGTCAATCTAAGACGAAGTGGACACAACACAATGTTTGAAGGCGGAACAAATCGTCAAAGGTTTATACCATGAGGATCATGATGATGATACAGTCGCCTTCAGAAATACATTAACACTTGTAACTGAGCAGTCTCCTCTGTGTATCATCTGTACTAGTACGGAATCTGTTACCGTATCGGACTTGCCTGCATACATTGAGTTTAATTTATTTTTACCTCGAAATTCCTCAATCTCTTGCCACAGGCTGAAACAGAGTTACAGAATGAGGAACTATTTCCTGATCAGCGGTTCATATTTATCACGGACGCTACACGTATCCTTAACGGTCGTTATTCGATTACGAAGACGAAACAAAATCAGTTATCGGGTAACAAAATGTGGAGGAAATGCACGCCTCCCCTCACCTGCACTACTGTGCCTCGACTCGCCTCGCCTCGCGTGCTGGCGGTTCGTTCGCGTGTCCAGCAGTGGGCCGGCGCGCCAGTCCGCCGTTCCGATGCAATCAGTATAATTGATTCCGAACCACGAAAACGAATAAACGTCGATGTACTCCATATTGCTGGTGGCACCAAAAAAGTGCTGATGTCGTATTAATATATTCATGTATTCGGGCCAGAATTATCGGAGTGACCTCTAAGCAGTCTCTAGAGGTTTTAGGGAGCCGCGAATTTCTTGCAGCATGTACTAGTTGCAACTGATGTGATTCCAGTGTAGGTAAAAAGAGGACTGATACGTTTCATAGCCCAAGCTTTCTATAAACTATGTATATTTAATCATAGAATAATAAACAGTGAAGAAAATATTTAGCCACGATGTAATTATTGCTTCTTTCCGCTTTTAATTGATAATGATTTGTATTATAACCTACACCTTGCGGTATATCCCTGATATCAGAATTCTTTTACCATTTCAATCTCAATTGAATAATATGCAACTTCTCTCTCTGATCATTTAAAATAGATTATTATTTATATTACAACATTAACTTTTACCTTATATTGATCCTTAACATCTTCCGTCAGGGAGGAAACATGTGTTTCGACATCATTTTACACTAAGAAGTGTGTTGACGTTCTTCATTCTGGTTATAATTCCTTTTAATCCTTCTTATCACCTAAAATTAACTTTTATACTGTACCTGATATTATTTCATAATTTATCCTTTCAATAAAATCAAGATTTATTTATTTATGGTATGGCAATTTGGACACTCTTAAGAACGTTGAATAAAATATACGTACAGCAACTTTACAACAATACAGACATACATCATAAAATCAAAAATACTATAATATATTTCTTGAATTTTTCCTGTATTAATCCACACTATACATAAATTTACATAGTATGAACAATTAAAATTTCACTACTCCAAAAACATCAATACTCTCTTTGGCCACCATCCGTACAAATTATTCATAATTCAACATCATTTTATAACCCGCCAACTCCCTACCGTCACCATTAGCAATTTCAGATCCTCTAGAGCTGCTCAAACACTTCCATTCAACCCATCCATTTTCTTTCTTCTTCATTATCTATCTCCATGATCAGCACACATATTATTTCTTTGCTGTAAAAGATTCTTAACTAAAACTTCTCAGTAATATCTAACCGAACGTGGTGGTGTAACGGCTAGCGTTCTGGACTCGCATTCGGGAGGACGGCGGTTCGAATCTCCGTCCGGGCATCCAGATTTGGGTTTTCCATGGTTTCCCAAATCACTCCAGGCAAATGCCGGGATGCTTCCTTCAAAAGGCCATGGCCGAATTCCTTCCCATTGCATGCCCCCCATCCTTTCCCGTCTCTAAGGACCTCGCTGTTAAGAGACGTTAAGCAGATAAAAAAAAGAAGTAATATCTTATAACATCACTTTATATTCATTACACACAAATGAAATATTATAACAATCTTATTTCCTAATATATTATAAATTAACGGGACCTATGACTGTTATAATATGAATGACACCATTTGCGTTTCCTTTTCGGTACGATTTATGAGTAATTGCAAAATTGAATAAGCTATGTGCTTTGAATATGAAAAGAAATGAAATCACTTGTATACTGAAATTTACTGTGTGTTTTAACTGTTGAGCATAAAGTTAAATTTTGTCTTAAAGATTTGTAAATTAGACAGGGAGGGTAAAATTACTTTAGAGGCGTCCTTTATAATACGATATTCATTACACCCCGATCGGCACCTGAGGTAATAGATGAGACCTCCTTCTGCCTCTGTTTTTCGCAGCCCTGGGCCGTGGCTGTCATTATTGACGTGGCGGCGCTTGCTGCATGCTGTAGTCGCGTTGTTTGTTAATCCCGTGTTTTCCTCGTATCTTGTCTCATACAACACGTAATGCCTCCTAATTTTCGCTGTTCACGTAACACGAGGGAAACAAAGTCTGTGTGCTTAACGCCCGGTTCGCCAAAAGCCCTCGCAAATCCCTACGCGCACAGAAAATTATCCATTCTCTAAAAATATTATGTAAACCGAGCACTGAAACATAAAACGTTTAACAGCGAGAAAGGGTAAGAACATTTCTGACAAAAAGAGTATAGTTCACACAGCGTGTCACCTTTTCAATTAACCGAGTCTCCATGAGAGGGAGTTTTAAAGTTTAATTTTTTTCCTATCACGCTTTTAATTATTGTAATTTAAAAGATCATGGAATTCTGTACGAATAAGCATGGAGTTTTTCCAAATAGCAGAGCACCTTATGTGATATGTCAACAAACAATGCATTTTTCCAGCATATTAAATGCGTATCAATATTTTTCTGGAACTTCTTCAATTTTTCAAAAGAAGTTAAGCCTACCTTGAAATAATATACCAAAAATTAATTCTCCAGCCTAGTGATATCTGAATGATAACAAATGTTTGGAGAAAGGACGGAACAACTTTGGTCTTTTTTCCGGCTCCTCTCAAATCTTATTTTTCTGGCTTTCTATCTTTTTAGTTTCATAAATAATTATCTTTATATTACGTGCGTATTTCGTCTGAAAAGAGTAATTGAAATGACCCTGTATTAGTTAAATAAGAAAGCTAACCACTTCAGACTTTTTTTAAACATATTATTGACACATAACAGGATATTATTAATTACATAGCGAAAGGTATAATATGAACAGTAAGAGAGGACGATATAGTCATCGATGATTTAGATGATAATGTTTTAAAGATAGAATTTTGAAATATTTGAACTACAATAAGGCAGTTTAAATTGATGAGATTACTACAGAGTTAAAATCTCTAGGAGGTGAATGAATCCAAATACCGTCCTAGTTCGTATTAAAAAGTTATGAAACTACAGAGATTCCAACTGTTTATAATAAACATATCATCTTCACACTGCCGAAGAACCACAAGCTGACAAATGTTAAAATTATCACACGCTTCAAAATTTTAGACCAGTATAGTATATGAAAATTGTGAAGAGTAGAAGCGATAGTAGAAGAATTTCTAGTTTAGGAAAAAAATGGATCAAGAGAAGCAATTGTGGACATAATACTGGAACGACAGATCAAGAAAAACAATAATACTTTTTGGCGTTTTTTAACTTAGAAAAAGCCTTTGATGATTTCAGCTGGGACAAAATGTTCAAAATTTTAAAGAATCAGGACTTCAGTATGTAGATAAAAGAATAATCTATGTAAGAATGAGTCGGCTTTAGGAAAAGTAGAGAAACATGGAAGATATGACTAAGATATAAATGATGGGAGATTAGTTGTTGTCTATCCCCATTAATATCCAATTTGTATGTAGAGGAAGCAAAGTAAGTAAAGAAAGTAAATAATCAAATAAATTGAACGTCGCATAAGTGTTCATGGAGAAATAGTCATTATACTATTATTTCCTGATAATTTTGTTCTGTTAGCAGAACAAAGTGAGTATAATGTGAAATTACTGAATGACATGAAAAAAATATTGAGGAAAGGATTTGAACTAAATATAAACCAAAAGAATACAAAACCGGTGAATTGTAACAGAAATGATAGCAAAAAAAAAAAAATTGCATAAATGAAGGAACTGGGACAAATGTTTTGGGAAAAGTGAATTACAACTTTTAGTTGAATTATGGTAAAAGCAGAATACCACTAATAAAAAGAGCCGTCTTCAAAAACGAAATCTTTTAGTTTCAAATACTAATCTGGAGCTGAGTATGAACTTTTTAAAAGTTGTTGTATGGATCACAGTACTTCATGATAGTAAAGAACAAACTTTAAGCGTACCAGCATACGTTGTTGATATTTCAAGTTATGTGACATTTGTCAATTTGATATTGTAGAGATCAGTTGACGGAAAACATTGTGTGATTAAAATACTGTACATAAGCAGATAACTGACGACGTAGGTTGTGTTATTTACCATGGAGCAAACTATAACTTACTTAAATAAGGCAAAATCATTATAATTATGTTCATAAATTTATTTTATTCCGTTTCGTTTGGAAATGAACAAACATTAACATTTCGCTCTGTTTGGCCACATTCGTTTGGTGGTAGGTTTCAGTCGTTTAGCCATTGAGTCGTACAACAATCTACATAATTTTTATTCAATTGTTCGGCATGCGATTTTCACAGCGCAATATTATCAGTCTCTTTGTTTCGTATTCCGAATCAAATAATAACCATTAACCTTTAATGTAACTAACATAACCGTATTGTAAATGGCTGCTAAGTGTATGGCTTCTTCTGTGACAGCATACTACAATTTAAAAAAAAAAAACTATGGGACAGTTTAACGTAAAATCTCTTAAGAGAAAACAATAATTTCATACACAAAGGAGTTAGATTTGGGATTAGAGCTACCCTAAAGATTGAAATAACGAACCAGGTCCTACGACACATTGGCACTATATTGTTAATACTTGCAAATTTTCTTAAACACAAGGAAATTCCTGATAAGCAGCTGCAGAAATACAGCAGTCAGGTGATAAAGGTGGGCATTACGAGAAGGACCACCCTATTGGCGCCCATTTGTGCAACCGGACAAGGCGACCGATTCTTTGCTTATTTCTAAATAACAAGAATTTCTCCGTCAAGTTTAAATCATTTATCTGGTTTCTTCTGAGTTAATTATTTTTACCCTAGATTGTTTGTAGGTGTAATACCCAGCCAAGATGTCCATGCGCGTAAAATTACTTCTGTTTCGGACAGAGGAGGTGGAACGTAGTCTGTTTGAAGTACCGTGCATGGCACACCGGCCATCCTGATTGCTGTTTTAGGCGGCTTCTCGCAATCACTCAGGCGAATTCTGGGTCGGTCGCCCGTTCCACATCTATTAGTCTACTGCTCACATTAACAAATTGACATTCATCACACAGAACACAGTTTACACTACTCACAAATGGATAGCAACAAACATGTTCCCCCGTTAGTATAGGGTTGGAATACCAGCCATGAAAGACGTCATACGAAAGATCTGATGAAAGGTAGTCTGAGGTTATTTAGTGGATACCCCAAAGTCCACACGGGAAAATAAAAGCCGTGTATAAGTAAAATGCAGTATTCAGATTTACAGTGGTACAACACCGATCTTTAAGATGCAGCTGCGAATTAAGTGAGTCATAAAATTTTACTTCATTCAAGCCAAATACAAATGTGAAGAACTGACTTTCAAGCCGTTACACTAAGAGCTATTTCTGCTGTTTTGATCTTTATTGATATTTCCATTCGAATCTTATGTTGTTTCACCATTAAGCTTATGAATCTAACCATAACGAGTTATCCAATTTTACTTTTGCATTTCATTCATTTTTTTTTTTTTTTTTTTTTTTTTTTTTTTTTTTTTTTTTTTTTTTTTTTTCAAGCAAATGATGCATATATAACTTCCGCAAAAGCTGCTCCTAACTTTATACATTTCTGGCTACGGTACCCAACAAGTAAAAATTATTGAAAAGCAGAAAAGAAGAAAAACTTGTCTGTAATAATGTTTCGTTCTGTGTAAGAAGATATTGTATCAATAACTACAGAAATACTGGTATGCATATGTCCGAACGTTCTGTAATGTTACATCTTTGTATTAAAAACATCAAGAAATCTATCAATCTTATATATTCATTGTCTTTGGTTCAACGGATTCAATATTTCTAACTTTTACATACAACACATCAAAACCATTAAATTTAATTGCAAGCTTTTTAGGATTCCTTTACTACCTACTGTTAGGTGTAGGCAGTCCTGGTAAATAAATACTCTTTGATAAGACAGATCACCATTGATAATAAATTATACTTTTTATGAGCTAGAACATTACAGAGCTAGCGTAAGGGCGGAAGAAGACAGGAATTATCCCTTCTGGTGCAGAGTGACTTTGCCTCAAGTGTACTCCACTTTCCCGTTTTCCATCCGGTCAAATCAAATCAGAGTATGGCATTGTTGGCTGCCAAACGACAGGGTATTCGATTCACCGCGCAACGCGCATCTTGCCGCGGCTAACTAACCTATCCTCATAGTCCTACAAGTTCAGGGGACATACGAGGTTAACGCTGAATCCAAACTGTGAAACCGTTCTTCCTCCCGGTGAAATCAAATCTCGTGACGTCACGTTGGTAATCGCCAAATGCCAGAGCGGCGCGGGAAATGTTACTTCACACAAAATGATAACGTTTCCGGTGGAGGGAAAACGGCTTCATACCCGGTGGTGGTAGATTCAAGCGTTGTGGTAGAAAATTTAAATACTACATAATTAAAATGGCATCCCTCCCCCATCACATACACCCATAGGCTATACAAAACATTCCTTTACACCTGCTTGATTAGTTCAGTGTTTCTGTTTCCATCGTCGTACTGCTTAAATAGCAGTGATAGAAAAACAGGTTGCTGTCGGATTGACAGCGAAACTTGACATTGAATCAGTGGTTGTACTCGCAGAATTTGGGTACAATAAATCACGCTTACAAATGAAGAATAGGAATGGTAGTGGATTCCGAACATTACGAGCATGGTGTTTTTCTGCTCAACAGCATTATTTTATTTGATAATTAAATTTTACATTTGGAATCAACAAATAGTAATAAATCCGACACTGATTGGTATTTCTTCTCAAAAAAATTTCACACAACTGATACTGCACTAGTAGGTCTAGGATACGCGTACCTGTGCTGCAAAACAAACACAATTTTCAATCTAGCATAGACAAGGTCAAGTGCAAAGCAAACTTACATAAGTTATCACAAACTGATTCCTTTTTTAACTTTTAACAGATTTGAAAAACTACAATTTTTGTCTTTAATCTTAATGGTTTTTCAATTTTATCTTGACAGATAAAACGGTTAATTTTGTTACACATTAGTGATTTTACTTGTGCTACGATATTTGCGCCACTAAATATGAGAAGATCCATGTTGCCTACTCCAGAAAATATATAGTTATTTTGCCACTTTGCATTGATGCATCCTATTCGTCGCCAGCTGCCACAGCAGTGTTTGCCCGTCCTTCTGGTTCCTGCCCAGGGATCAGTTCACAAATTAATTAACTGCTTGTCCCACGGGCTGGTTCTCTGTTAATGCCACGCCAAACAAGCTGTGTGGAATTAAGGCTCTCGCTGGCCAAATGTTTCTGAATAAATCCGCTGTAACACTCGCGTGGAAAGTTTACAACAGAATAAATTATTACAAAAATGTTCTCCCACAAATCAAATTTTCAGCACTCCCACGGTTTTCCTAATGTAGTTATTTCATTTATTTTTTTTTTTTTTTTTTACTTACGGCTTTACGCCTCGTCGACGTCGAGGTCAGTAGAGGCGAGATGGGACTGGGCACAAGGAACGGGTAGAAATTCTGCCATGGCCTTTTTTTTTGAAGGAAGAATCCGGGGAAACCATGGGAAACCCAAATCTGGATGCCTGGACAGGGATTCGAATTACCGTCCTCCCGAATGTGAGGCCAGAGCGCTAACCGTTCACCCACCACGCTCGTTAGTTTTTCATGAAGGATATTAGTTGGTTTTAATGAATTAATTTTATTTTATCAACCGCATTACGTTACAATTGCTGGTCTTCTTAGAAAAATTCTGTTTAATAACAGTTAGTTGGAGAGAAACTGATTATTCCATAACTTTCATTTTCTATTTTGTTTACTGATCTCCCTTTTAAAGTGCAAGGTAACGAAGGCAGTGCTGTGTATTTAAAATTGAATGATAATCATTCAAAAACGAGAGAAATATACTCAGTACTTGACGCATGCTCTAATAAAATTGCGATAACTTAATTTCTTTACGGTACTTGTTAAAAGTGCCAACATTTATGTTTAGCAAAATAATATATCCACGTGTATTTAAATAAATCAGTTTTTAAATAAGTTATGAGAATCACTTTCTTTGTTAAACGATGTTAATGTTACTTCTAGCAAACATTTTTGCCGCAAAATAATGGAGTTCATCTTATTTTTGAAAATTATGACGATTCTCAAATAATTAATTAATACGCTCATTTAAATCGAAATTAGTAGGTCAATTGAATCTCTTAATTGTGCATGTTTTATTATTATTACTGGTTTTTATTATGTAACAGTTTCGGTATTCTTCTAAAGGGATTTCACGAAAATGTAACAACCCGAAAGTCACGCCCGAACTTCAGCTTTAATTGAACAGGTAGAGGGCCACAATTAATGGAAACTTGTCATACACAGCCAGTGAAATTATTTATTGTATTCCCACTATCTCCAAAAAATTTGTTCTCTTCCTGAAGTATACAACATTCTAAGGCGCAAAATTAGTGTTAATTCTTATTACAGAATATCCAATTCATTGGATCCATTCTCCACATTCCTATTTCCTTGTTTTTTTTTCATGTTTTATGCTAAAAAAATAAACTGCTGTTTGCAGTCACAGCAAATATAATAAGTACTTGTTACATGTATGTGTTGATTAGATTAGTTTATATCAATAAAACCTTCTAGACTGGTTATATCTTCTGATATTCAAGTTGCGTCTGGGCTGTCGGGAGTAATATTTGTAATAAAGTTTGTTCAGTTGTTACAGGAGGAAGAATCTATATGGATATGTCTTTCAAATGGTCTCCAAATAGTCGTGGATGAATTTTAAACCAAAGTGTAAGCTAAGGATCCAATTTGGTTTATCGAATAGAGTGTAACGTTATAGGTCTTCAAGTAGTTCAGATAGATTTATTTCGGCGGAAAGATGAGGGTATTGCAGTATAATCAGATTACCATTAGAGTAAACGGTTTCTAATATTTACTAATATATTCTAAATATTTTTTATAGAAAAATATACTTTTTCTTTCTATCACGGTTGTAAATAAATGTAAATGAAATGGAGAAAATTGATCACAGAATAAGGTTCCATTTGTTAAGAAAATGTTTCAAGACGGAAAAATGGATCATAGAATAAGAAACAATACTTTTGATATGATAAATTCATTAGGAATTTCTCTTTTAATTTTAGAAGTAAATAAAAAAATCTTCTTACGTAATAGCAACATGGAAATGTAAAATGTTCGTGATTAGATATCATATCACTGTCACAAATAATTCATGTATGGAGCAAGATAGTCGAATCAAGGAATTTATCGTGACTGTAATTAAAACATTTTATTAAGTGTGCTATTGAGGTAGTAAAGTTCTTATATTCCTATCAAAATTTTGCAGATCGTTAATTTAAGCCTTTAGGCTGATATTTCAAAAATATGCTGTATGTTAACAGATAACATAAAAAATCAATATAGTCAGCTTCGCTGATATCTATTCAAATTATTTTGCGTAAGTCAGTCAAAGAGGCAAAGATTCCAAACATTTACGGTTTTTGTCTTTGCATCGTCGAGGACTATGTTTTTGATTTAAACAAAAGTATACTGTATCTTAACTGATGGCATGTGCTGTCACTACGAGAAGTTTCGTTGAAATGCGTTCAATACTTTTTGTGTGATGAATGAACAGAAACTAAAAAATTTCAAAATTTACACTTTTGACGTCTGTATCATTTGTAACTATTTACTAATCTGGGTTAAAAGTTTCCTAAGTTACAACCGATGACGAATCTATCACTGTGTATAGTTTCGTCAAAATTCTTTCATTAGTTTTTGTGTGACGTGCAGGCGGACAAACACACAAAAATTAAAAATTCGATTGGTTTGGCATCCCTATCAGCTGAGCGTTCATTGTAATTAATCTATTTGAAATAAATTTAAAGTACGACACAAGATTTCTACATATTAGATAGTCTTATTCTTCAGCTCTTCGACGTTACACAAATGAAACATAACCTACTTTAACCGAAGGACTACTGTATATTATACAAAAACCTCAGCAAAATCCGACGAGTTGTTTTTGCTTTGAGAATAACTTTACCTTTTCGATGTCACATTAAAAAGAAACATAACCTGTTTTAGCATAGGAACCACGGGCCATACATTAACAGAAACTCCTTCAAAGCAGGACCAGTAGTTTTTACGTGAAACGCGTTCAACGAAAAAATACCTTAAATATCTCAACTATCCAATGTCAAATGAAAATGCAACATACCCTATTTTACCTTCAGGGTCACAGGTAGTAAATTAAAAGATACCCCGTCAAAATATTACTTGTCGTATTTGGTGAATTTGCAATTTTTAGACAGCCACTCCAAAATGGAATTATTACTATTATAACATGACGGTGGCCGTAAATTTATTGGCGTTACTGCGGTCAATTCAGTATGTGCAGTGCTGAAAAATCTTATATATATATATATAAAAATAAACGTGTTTTACCCTATATTTCACTTTCAGCCACCAATACATAGCACAGATCACTGGTATTTGTGTGATGAAGTAGCATGGAGTTTCCTATCGTGCACAACGTTGGCAGAATGCCGATAGCTGTGGGGCGTATGATGATTAAAGTTGTTCAATGCAGGGCGTTTTCATATTTCGACCAAAAATTTGTGTCTCCTTATACTTCTATTTCCTGCCAGAAATACATAGGATAGACCATTGATGTTAGTGTGTGGCAATAGCAGTGAATCTCCCATCGTGCACTCTGTTGGTTAAATGTCGGTAGCTGTAGGGGTGTGGGAGATATGGTGGTTGAAAGTGGTAAACCTGCGGTACTTTCATATTTCTGCCAAAGACGCGTGTGTCTTGGTGTATCACTTTTCAGCGAAAACTATCTATCGCAGATCACTGGTGTTTGTGTGTGGTAGTAACACAGAATCAACTTTCGATCACAACGTTGACCGAATTTCAGTAACTGTGGGAGTGTTGGAGATACGGTGGTTGAAAGTGGGCGATCTTGGATATTTTCGTATTTCTACCAAAGACATGTGTGTCCGTAAATTTTACTTTGCTGCCTGAACAACATAGCGCAGATGATTGGCGTTTGTGTTTGGTAATATCATGGAGTCTCCCATCGTGCACTATGGTGGTTAGATGTCGGTAGCTGTCAATCCAAATTCTTTACAAACACGAAAGAAGTCGTGGGTACTAGCTGGTCTCGAATAATTGGTAAGACACAGTAAATACATTTCCGTCTTTGTGTAAGATAAGGGCATTCCAAGAGACGTCGTGGAGACTTAATGTTCTTGATAACCCGACATCTATCCTCCAGCGCATCTGGGTAATAAGTGGACGTCAACAACAGTGGAAAGGTGCAATACAGATTAGCATGCGTGGCCACATCCGATCTCAAAATGCTGTGTTCTCAGGCAAGAAATAGCGGAGCCTGATGGCAAAATCCCGTTGAAAATAAGGATGATATTTTCGCTGCTGACTTTTAATTAGCTACAAATGTGGATTATGTTACAGCCTATCAAAGCGTGAACAAACTTGGCAATGAACACTTGTAGGTCTTCTCACTGAATTGAATCTCCAGTCTTGGACATGTCAACACTTCATAGACTGATCATCGAAATATACCAATGGTAGCATCCAAGTTAAATTTAATCGAGACTCGTTGACTACTAAATGTAAGAGTCTCAGAATAATCGCAGCTGAACGCGATCCTCACGATCGCTGCGATTCCGCCTAGTACACGCTGAAGAGAACCCAGGTCTCTCAGTCATCTTCGCCGAAAAAGCAGGCAATATCGACGATCTTAGGTCTCTCTATTAACGAACATCCTTCAGCCAGTCAAACGGCCTTTGAGATAAGAAACTAAATACACCTTACGACGCGAAGGTGGGAAGGCCAGTCCCTTTCCTCTGTGCTTGTTCAGTCTACAATGAAAAATCGCGTTAATGCAAGCATGATATGCGCATTGTGTCTCGCTTTATTTGAGAACTGATTATTTGATAACACAATTACATCCATTTTGGACCGTAACATAAAAGACTGTATTAATTACAACCTTAAAAACAGTGAAACGTTAAAACAAATTGTTGCACCCATTTACAACATAAGAATAACCTGAACTATTTTCACCAGTTCTGTGTGAATGTTTGAACTTACCATGATTTAATCATTTATCCGGGACTATGTATAGAAAGCAATTTGACTACGTGTTGGGAAATCTTATAAACAATGTATGATTATTGTCTGAGAATGCAAATGAGATGGGTGTCATAGGAAAGACTGTGTGGTTCGTAAAAGAAGTTGGAGAGGATGTTTCTGGGCGCCGCTATTTGTCGAGCAATCTTCTCTATTTGCCCTGCGCCCTGCTGCCGGCTGCTGCCGGCTGCTGGAGGGCTGCAATCATCACAGATTTCGTGCAGCCGTAATTGGATGAAGCACGTACCATTAGCTAATCAGTGGAGTGCGGCGTTTAGTGGATCGATTAGCAGCAGTCCTGCTGGGGAGAGCCGGCGGCAGTGGCGGCAAAGGTGGAGGTCATCCAAACCCACCCACATTTCCGAACGTTAACGCTGGGCCTGGCATTCGGGAGAACGCGAGTTCGAATCCCCGTCCGGCCATCCAGATTTCGGTTTTCAATGGTTTCACCAAATACCATACCGCTAGGCAAATGTCGGGATGGTTTCTTCTAAAGCCAGTGGCCAAATTCCTTCCCGATCCTTGCCTCTAGTCCTTTCCCGTCTCTAATGGCCTCGACGTCGACGAGGCGTAAACCTATGAGGAAAAAACCACATTATTATGTAAGCCATGTCTGGGAGCCACCAAGACCTAATGCAGGCTAGGAACCATTCCGTCATTCACTGTGCGTTACTCGCGATGACTCACCGGCCAATGAAAGGCAAATTTACTGTATCTACGCGTTATGCCCCAATAATCATAACGACATCAGAAAGTATGACCAGCAAGGAGACAAATTTGGGACGAAACTTGATGTCATGTCAATGCACATTGTTCCTCAAAATTTAGTGGTTAATTTATCTTACGTATTCTTCCATTTTTTTTATACTCAGCCTTCCATTTAAGGGGACGACGTCGTGAACAGGATTAAAAAAAAAAAACGATTTTTTATTTTTAGACTTGTTCAATGCCCCAATTATTTAGCTACAAAATGCCGTTTGTTTCATGCAAATTTGAAGATTAGATTCGGAGTTATTAATTTTTTCGTGATGCGTGATAATAGTGTGTCTGTATTGTAATGTACATTAGTTTCTCGTATGTAAAACGTTTAGTACAGATTTTTCTCAAAACGACATTTTTTGATCTTTTGGTACACTTTTCTCAAAAACTAAGACTGATAAAGACATCAGACTTTCAGCATCTCTTGTAAATAAAATGATGATAAATAAGATAAAAAATGGGACCTGTCATAACAACAATACCAAACTAACAAGGTCCAAGTTATTTATAAAAAGTTATATTTTTTTGTCTTTTAGAACAAAAAATCATTATAAACTATATAAAATATATTAACAAATCTTTATGTGATTTGCAGATGATGTTTTATCTGTATACTGCGAAAGTTTCAGGCCTGTATCTCCATTAGTTTCTTCAGAAAGTGTACCTGAAGTTTGCTTGTTTTAACATTGATTTCTTATGGAAGGTCCTTCGCGACTGTGTCCCCTTAAGAATGGGAAATCTGAGACAGAAGACAAAAACAAAAATAAACATATATTTCAGAATGTTACATTATCATTTCATTTATTTTATCGCACCTTTGTAGCGCCTGAGCGGTTGAATGCCACAAAACTTTGAGCTCGTCTCTGTTCAATCACTCCCTAGTTAGTTTTACCGGAGATATGTGATCAAAGATATTACATTCCAACTGTTACTTATAGCTAGTAATGAGCTGGGAATCAGTGATAGCAATTGAAATAGTGGTGTAAAGATTAAGCGACTTTAATAAATTCACTGACTTGAAGTACAACAACAAATATATGAAATTCATGGGAATAATGCATAGAAAATAGCTCTAGTTAAATTGAATAACATTACTAATAAAAATCTCGTCACTGGGAGTATCTTTCCTAAGCTATGCTTTAGCCTGTACTTGTGCATTCTAAATGAAGTCTTGAGATCTGCGCACTCTAGGCATCGAATAAGGACTTTATTGAGCGTCAGTCTAGGAGTGAGCTCCTGGGCTGTAACCCTAGAGTGGGGGAATCACGTGCTGGCCCATAATTGGTTTATTAGGCCTTTTAAGCCGGTAGTGTGCGAGATTGGTCTCTCACGGTAGGGACCTCTGCAAACCTTGGAACCTGCTGGGTCCTAACTAATTAGTTACTTGCCTCCAAGGGCATGAAAAAAAAAAAATCCGACTGAACATACTATGCTTTTGAAACTTAAAATCCTTCAAGTTTATACACCTTAAATTTAGCTGTTACACCAGTGGTTCCAAAAGGGGTTGATACCACCCACCGATTAGGGTTGAAGAGATAATAGGGGGCCTTTCTGGTCGAAGAAAAGTTTAGGGAGCGTAGAAAATCAACTCAATCCCTCTGATGTCCTATATTGTATCCGGCTTTATGGATTGCATCAAAAAAAAATCTTTTATTTGCATTCCCACTATCATATATAGCCAAAGAGAATTTAGCTTAGTTAGAAATTTATTAGCTATGAAAAGAAACAGATTGTCATGAGATGAACGCAGTGATTTCAGATTGGTTATGACGAATAAGGCACCAAGCATCAAAAAAATTAGTACCATTATACCGAGCTCAGCCTTTTAATTAATATTTTTTTCATAATATGTTTTTGTCAATGAGACTGTGAACAATACACCAATATTCTTAAAATATTTTAATGAAGTAAGTTTGGAAATCTTTCCTTGTTTTCTATGTTTGATATTGCACACTTCACTTAAGAGGGACGCCAGCGAATAACTATTTCAAGGAAAGGGTTGCAGTCCAAAAAATAAACAATAAAAATAAAAAAAAAAAAAAAAAAATTGGAGCACTATGGGTTACATTAATTATTTCAAGAAGGGGAGTCAGTGGTTTTTTTATGTATATATATATAAAACGGGGTAGGGGTGGGAGCTGTGAACAATATTTTTTTTTTTTTTTCAAATAGGCAGCGGTGAGTAATTTTTTTCCGGAAAGATGGTGATACGCCGAAAAAAGTGGGGAAACTGTGGGTTACACTTTTATTCCAATTTTGTTTCACTAATCTTATCTTAATTCAACGCGTAAAACATTAGCAAATACTATTGTAACCAACATCAACGGGAACTTATTAGCGCAAATAGTATAGTCCCATGGAATAGTCATGAAACCAGTGGTTTCCACGTGAAGCTAATTTTTAATAAATTGCTTGTAATTTTTTACCATTGCTACAGATAATTCAACGAATACATTATGCACCTATCCAACAAAATTTTAATAATACTCCAGTAAAAATATTCATTTTTAAAATTTTATACACACACTAAGCACTTTGGTCAGAATTTTATTCTACGCAAAAGAAAAGAACATCTTAAAACAATTCCAATTAATGGTACTGTTTAACCATCAATTTGAAATAATCGAGATTCGATGAGATATTTCAGTGCTTACTTTTTTGAAGTGTTTATATAAAGATTTGTGATCGATAAAGGGGCAAATCACATTCTAGCATTGCAAGACGTAATTGAAAGCATTATTGTAAGACTAACTGTTACCTGCGTCTTCGTACTCATGGATTTAGTATTTTATTGTTAGAATTAGATATACAAAGCTGTAAGTTAAGTAAAAGTGTACCGAAAAGGCACGGAGTAGGGATAATACGACAGGGAAGCCATCACAGTACGCTTCTAACAATGAAAATTTCCGGTGAAGAGAACCAAATTGACTGGGAGAAAAACAAAGCCTGAACGACTGATTCAACATTACTGAGACTTATACACGCTATTTCGTAACAGAATATATTATTTATCCCTAAAAAAGTGTCCTATATCCTGCTCAATACTACGTAGTATTTCTTTGTGAAATTTCAGCAAGGTCGGTTTGGCCGTTTGGTCATCAGAACAGAACGAATAGATAGACAGACTTCTCCTTTTATAATATTAGTTTAGAAGTTTAGATATCCACTGTTACTAGTTAAGAAATGACGTTATCATTTCGAAATATATGTGGTCCCAAAATAATAGGGCGTCACGCTACCTTGCGACCAAGTAGAACGTGGTTCGTTAGCCAAAGCACCTGTCGCAGAATATGAGCCACGCAGTCATATCCCTCCCCCGACGCCGCGCCGGGGCGGCCGGCGCGCTCCCTAATGACGACAGCGCTGCGGACACAAAGCCGTCTATCCCGCCGTTGCGTGAGCCGGTGCGTCAGAGCGAGGTGCTTTGCGTGCTCTGGCAGCAGAGGGGAGGGCGTCGCGTGCCATCCCCCAGCGCGCTCCCCGCGCTCCCCTCGTTAGCCGGAAATACCCTCTTGGCGGGGCAGCGCGGCGCCCCCTAATCACCCATTACTACACGCCAGTGTCGCGGCCTGGCGGAGCGCGTGTCAAGCGCACGCCCGTCTGAAAAGAAGCGCCACTGCCACGCCTTGCAGCTTCAAAAGTCACAGAATCCATACACAAGTAGCTAGCTTTAGTCGTGAAACGTCAATCCCGAATAATTCATTTTACCTTTCAGAACTATTCTCACGTTGATTAACAATGCGTGGTAACAGTAGGAGTAAACAATTTCCGGCATTTTATACAATTCCCCTTAGTGTAACTTCCGCCAGTTTTCTATAAAAACTAATTGCTTGCTGCTGTTCCTTGCTTTAAATGCCGCCAACTTATACCTTCCCCTGAAAATACACTTCATTTCCATCTCGTGCTTCAGATTTTACTATCGAAGGTTGCTTATCATACAGTCTTGACACACGTCCAAAAAATAAGTACGGTGCAAAGATGAGGGAAGTATTCCTATAAAGTTTTATACATAAATTTCCTTATTTATTATGAATCACTGTAAGATTCTTCCTAAATATAATAGAAATACAAATATTATACTCACAAAACAGGCTTCTTAGGCATGCTTCTCTTTTATAAGAATGTTAGGTCTCAATACATCTTTTATACTCACTTAAGGAATTATCGCCACATTTAACTGAAGTGTACTTGATAACACAGAACATTAAACACACGAGGAAGAGCAAAATAGACAGGAGACAGAGAGAGAAAATAACTGGACTTACTTATTTTGTAGCTGGATTGAGATCTCAACGACTTTCAGGCAGTCACTCATCGTTAGAATTTTATAAAAGATAGTTATACATTAAAATTTGTGTATCTCTCTGAGCTATATAAAAACTGATCGGCGCACTTAGAGAGAGCCTAAGACGGGGAGGATTCTTATTCTTTCTTGGCTGACGGTATACGAAGAGCGGCAACCAATCCTCGCTTTCTTCCTCGGCCAAACTGTATGCGGCGCTACCACCCTTAACTTCATGCTCTGAGAGGCTACGACATACCACCTCCGCATTAAAAACTTTCGTGTACAATACCAGACACATAGGCCTACTCTTCTCACCCAATGGACAAGATTTTGTTTTCGCAGTTAGTCGGATTACCGTTCGGTTGTAGGCGCCAGCCAGTCTACTGACGTCAGAGTGTCACCTAGTTGAGTCAACAAATGGCCGCTACGATGTACACCTTCATTCCAAAACATATGTATCTATACATCTTCATGATATTAATAAGTTTGTTCCTTCTCGAACTACAATTTTATAAATTTATAGTTAATTCCAAACCAAGCATGTTGGGTGAACGGTTAACGTTCTGGCTACGCATTCGGGAGGACGCGGGTTCGAATCCCCGTACGGGCATCCAAATTTGGGTTTTCCATGGCTTCCCCAAATCACTCCAGGCGAATGCCGGGATGTTTCCTTCAAAAAGGCCATGGCCGAATTCATTCCCGTCCATTGTCCCCAGTCTCATCCCGCCTCTAATAACCTTAGCCGTCGACGAGGCGTAAAGCATTATTAAAAAAAAAGTTAATTCCACACCTTAAAGTTCTCTACTCGTTCTCGCCTTATTGCGTCCCTTAGTAAGTTAATATTAAATTTTCGGTGATCCATACGCCATTGCGTATGGAATACCGTTGTGTTACAAGAGTCAGCCACAATTAAAAAATGTCCGTACAGTACCTAAATGGCAAGTACGATCGGCACATTTTCAAAATTTGTTGCATGTGTACCGACCGTCGTGATGTATAGTTCTTAAACAGTTCGGCAGCTACACATTTCAAAAACAAATTATCTTTACGCAAATATAACAAGTTTTATCATGGTCAAGGAGTGGCAAGGAATTTGTCTTAGTCAATAAGACAACCACGTTTTACACGTCAAAACAGGTCGCCTTAAATAATTAAAAATTAAAGTTTAACGTTGGCCATATGAGTATAATAATACTCCTATAATCAACATATCGTTTCTAATAACATGGTTCCAGCTTATCTATTATTCTATTTATGTTGAGAATTTCGAATAATTGGTACTCAAGAAGTGAACATAAAGATATCTTCAGAATTAAGCATTGCACCCAAACAAAAGAAATCTTAAGGTAATTCACTGTCACTCTGTAACAGGTTTAAGAAGTGTATAAACAGAAATATAAAGAAAATATAGGCATATTAATAATTGAAATGATTAAAACATTTAGATTCAACATTTATTCAGATTAGCGCCACCCTACATGAGACTTCCAGCACACTATCATATAAATACTGTCTTTTAAAAATGAAAAATATTATTCTATCCATCACAGGAAAATCTAGCTAACTTCAGCTGTGGTAGAAACTTGAAATCCTTACCATAGCGAGTCTCCTTGCTCAGTGACACTATAGGGTCTTAATCAACGAAACCAGATGCAATGTTCAGACTGCGTAAAACACGTTACCATTTGTCCATCCAGTCTTCATGCGCTGCAAATGTGGAAAAAATTATCATCCATACTGATTAAATATTATCACCCGCGATCTCAACTTGGATCTTATACTAGCAAAAGTTGCCCAGTTATAATATCTCTAGGCATCTGAAACTACAGCCTTGTAACACGTTGTATGCCGGCCCCGGTAGCGGAGGGGCTAGAGTGCTAGCTCCGCGTGCCGAAGGCCGCCGGTTCGAATCCGGCCGCGGGCATGGATGTTAAGTGTTGTGTGTCTGTGTGAATGTCCTGTCCGTCCTGTGGCATCCATACATTGGAGAAATACAATAAATACTGGATGACGACTTACACACTTAAAGCAAATATAATTACATTGAGCTGGCTGTATGGCCTCCGTTGCCAAATGCCATTAAAACAAAAACAAAAAACAAAAACAAAAAAAACAAAACAAAAAAAAAAACCACGTTGTATCCGTGTGGGAAATCGACAAAGGTTCGTTTCCGCATGACCAACTTCTACAGCGAAAGATGGTTGCTACTCGTCATTGCCGTCCAGATCATATTGCTCCTCACCTCAGCGGCAAATCCTCTAGACAATTGATAGTCATACATGGAAATTGAAAGCAAAAGAAAAAAGCACATAGTTTAAAACGTTCACAGTGGGCATTTTGCATTCGTAATTCCCCTCTCCAACTCTCTCTCTCTCTCTCTCACCCAGCTCATCGCGATTGGTTCGTGGCATTTCACCCACTTCTTCCTGCGCCGTGTAAAAATAGTTCTTTTCCTAAATCCCTAAGAGCCGGACAGAAATTCCCCCCCCCGCCATCTTGATTCGTTGGGAAAAAGGATACCGTTACATGCTGTAGATCTACATATCGTCTGCCATTTTTCTATAATGCTCATGTGCTTGCAATATTCACAACCTGTCCATTTATATTCATTTATTATTATAAAACACATCGCTATTGGGTTCCTGGTCCAGCCTGATTAGGTTTTAACATTGTTTCCTTTTAATAATAATAAATGTCTATTGTTAAATCAGCTGTGACGTCTTTAAAAACTCAAATGGAGTGGTTACATCCACTACACACACTAAAAATATTATTTTGCAATCATAAATTAATTTTGCACCTCGGAAATACTAACGGTAAACCGTTTTAATAAAGGAAACATTATATTTCAGTGTCAGTGTTAAAAGTAAAAATCGATGTTTCGTTACGTATAAGGAGTTAGTAGCGGATTTTGTGATTGTTACTGTCTCTGCATTCATCTTCAACGTTGCACTGTTCTCACAGCTGCAGTGTTTATTCATCTGCGGTGCCGTTGTTCAGCACGTGGTGACAAACACCGACGAGTCGCTTTGCTTAGAAATGCTTGCAGGTTGCATCAGCCTGCGTTAGCGGCTTGTATTACGCGGCGTGTTTACGTTCTCTGTTTGCTGAGCTCATGGATTAGAAGGAAACATTCTGTTGCGTGCTTACACAGCTCCGCTCCTGGCGGTCAGTCGCGGTCACTGTGTTGTATACAAACGCAAAGTGTTTATAACCAACAACAATTAGTGCCAAGACGAACTCAAAATGCGTCGAAAAATGAACATAAATAGAAACGGAGTTTCTTCAGGGTTATGAATTCTAATTCCGGTGATACTGTAGTTTTGATATTCGTACCCTTACATCAGTATTACATTTTATTGATAATTGACCGTAGAGGATTCATCGATTTTGACTAGCTTTGGTGTCCATGTAAGTAACCCCCTACGCTCTTTATAGTAAAGCCCCAGGGTAACATCCTACTAGACACTCGTTTCCGAGATATAGCGGCTTAAAGTTTATGGTGATGAGTAACACACTTCAGCACACTAACTGCGATTAACAAGCGCGATGGCACAAACGGTTAGGAGACAAACTTTAATTCTAAAGACGTCTATTACATTATCATGTCAGGTAATTTTTCAATATTTTTAATTAATTAATTATAATATACAATTTCATGTACTTTATTTAATTCTTTTTTGATATCATAGTCAATATTTAAAAAAGAAATTTTTTGTATGTCTAACATGATTTTTGAGCAAAAATGCCATTTCGTAAAACAATATTTTGGTTAATTAAATGTTAGTAAATAACGTCGATGCAACTGTTTTATATTTGTTTAATGCCGGTCGCGTTTCACCTCTCATCGAGACATCATCAGTGTCGATTTATTTGGCTAAATGATGTCAGTTAGATGTTTGATTTAGACAAATGGCTATAACTGGTACATGCTTTGGGATTACCAGACTTAGTAACACGAAAGTAAATAATTCGTCGCTGATAATGCAAGAATGATCTTCTTTTTTTTTATTGCTGTTGTTGCGGAATATTCAAGTATGGACGTTAATTATCGAATGGTGTTTCATTTATTGTGACTTTTCAGCAGAAGATAGGAGAAGATACTTACCAAGTTCTTTCAAAATAAACTTCCTTTGAAACAATATTTTGAAATATACTTTTATAGACTGTACAAAAAATAATTTTGAATCCATAAAATGCGTCAGAACTTAATTAACAAAAACTATCTTTAGGCAAAGGCATGATCGAAGATTCATTCTATAAATTACCACCAATCTAGCGTCCCTGTTTTTAAAGATATGATCAGAAACACTCGATTTACTTCAAAATGTTTAGACAAAAACCGTTTACATATAATATCAGTGAATTTTGAATTCAGTTGAATATCATGTGGAAAACCGATTTGCTGGAGGAGTTGTATTTACGTATCGTTCGTCGTCAATATGCTCGAGTGCTTGAAGGATAAATTTCACCGTAAAACCTGTAAAGATTCAGCCGAGGAACATGAGAGCAGTTTCCAAGTAAAAGTTTTATACATACATTGATTTTATTAGTTTCTTTGTTTTTTTTAAAAGAGCGCAAAAGCACTTGTTTAACAATTTAACATAAAATTCCTAAAAAGATAAGACAAAACATGAAATATAAAAACCAGTTTTTAAAATACTTAAAACCGCATCACAATTAATTAAAAAATAATTTTCAGTCAAGTCTTCAGAAAGAAGACTAGCTCTCAGCGGTAGGATTACAGATTGGTGCCCAATCGCTTGTTACCTGTACCACCAAGAGCGGGAGAATCACCCGTTGCCATAAACACTCACCTGCTATACCAGTATCCTGAAAGCAAGGAGAATCCAGTAGGATGAGAACCCCAGGCGACCGACTACGGAGGAGGGGGGAAGGACAGGGAATTCCTCTGCCTGCTCACTAAAGCTAATATAAATATTGACCCCTCTATAGTTCTTTTTTTTTTTTTTTTTTTTTTTTTTTTAAATTGGCATTTGGCTACGAGGCCATACAGCCAGCACTATGTAGTGTATGTATGTATTGGATCACTCGATGTATTATTGATTCTACCTGGTATAGACGACACAAGACAAACACAACACTTAATTAAAACCACCCATGCCCTGGGCCGGACTCGAACCGGCGACCCCTGCAACGCGAGGCTAGCACGCTATCCCCTACGCTGCCGGGGTCGGCCTCTATAGTTCTTGTGGAGAGGAATGGAAAGTAGATTGCGTGCTACGCTACAGAACCAAACTGTCTTCTGCCTCCATGTGAAGATGACTGAACACATCACTGAAACACGATTTTAGATTGAAATATGTACAAAGAAAGGTCCAGTATAATACAATGTGTGCAGTTTTGTTTCATTCCATTCGTCAGTTTTGGTACACCACAAAAAAGATGTAAAAACTGAGATAAAATTATGATTCACTGTATGTGGCTGCTTGGTTGCAAGATAATATGTGGTAATGAAGGAATTTCCTAGTTAATTTTCCCAATATTCTATTGATTATATAAATAGTATGATAGCTTCTTACAGCGTAAAATATACAGAAGGTAAAATAGTCCTCCAATCGGATCTCCAGGTGGGGACTGCTCATGAGGTGTTATCAGAAAATGACTTAATCATTTTATGGGTCGGAGCGTGGAATTTTAAGAAGTCTGAATAGGGCAGGTAGAGTAGAAAACTTAAAAAGTGAGATGTAACAACGTAGGTTAAATTTCTCTGGTATTAGTGAGATTAAGTGGATGTATGCAGAGAAATTATGTGGACAGACAAAGCAAGGAATGAACGAGTTTTGGAAATAATAGGCGAGGGAAGATGTTTGTGGAAGAAGTTTAAAGAAAGATAAACAAGATAAAATTTCATGTTTGGAGACATGCAGGATTGGTTAATTTGCTAGTGGATGGAACAATCGAAGGCAAAAAATGTAGAAGAAGGCGAAGATTAGAATACTCGTATATGAAGCAGATAATGAGGACGTAGTTTGTAAGGCATATGTTGAGATGAAGAGGTTAGTGAAAGATAAGATGCGATGGAGGATTGGAACAAACCAGTTAAAAGACCGATGACAGAAAAAAAAAAATAATATTGGGCTGGTAATGGCCAACAATACTGTTTTAAAATACTGGGCTAACCGGCTGTCGTGACCACAGCTATTAGGCGATTTCCCTGTAATCATCTAGGCAAATGCTAGGACGGACCATCATAAATTTCAGATTCCAGAAACAAATTTCAGTATACACTGATCGTACAGTGCATACTCTATAAGTATCACAGACAGATTACGACACTTCAGTTCCATAGTTAGCATAATGCACAAGGCAGAGGCGTAAGACGAGAGCGATTAAACTCTGCCATCAGCAACTCCTCACCCGAAGCAAAACAAGATAAGCTATAAAAAAATTTAAACTAAACATCAAAAGATCCAGCATCAGGTTACAACTTACCGTCCGAAGAACATTTAAAAAAACTGCACACCGGGTTCTAAAATGTAAAATTAAACTTCAGCGATAGTAAATCCTCTCTGAAGACGAAACTGGCTGATACTTTTGCAAAGAAATTCAGACTGAAGTTCAGTTGTTCAGGTGCCAAGAAATGGATGAAGTCTACAAAACTGATGAACTTCTTTTTACTAAATTACTCATTAATAAATAGAGGTGATTTTTGGAAAGATATTGCCTCATCTTGAAACGTAATGTAAGTAGCCTATCAGAAATTCAATTTGAAATTTTGATTTACTTTTCCACTTTGAATTGTTAGCAACTAGGAATGAATTATTTAATGATATAAGCAATTTAAATGCGAAAATTAAATAATGTATTTGTATTGAAGTGTCGTTAAAGACCCAGTACCTTCAGTGTCAGTTTGTAGTAATCATCATTCTAGTCTAAAACCGTTTATATATTTTGTAAAAGAAAGGCATAAGCCATGTGTGAACACAACAACAAAAAAGTCAATCAGTTTCGTGGCTTCTGAATGCAAAAGATTTTACATCTATTCTCTGCAATTCACAAAAAACTATGGGGAGCAGAGAGTTCTTAGCACAAATAACATTCTCTGCATTCCAATCCCTAACGGCCAGAAGAAAGAGAGTATTCAAACAGTCATCAGTATAGCAATTTATATCCCTAACCTTATGTATCCAATAATTGCCAACCAAATTCGTTGGTGGGAGAAGTATTGCAATGCATTCATAAATAACATATACTAACGATCTGATGACAAAACCACGCCATCTGTCAACATTGGAATCTCATCCGAATTTCTGTATCAATTCTGCAACACTTTTGAAAGTAATGTGGCAAAGCACCCCACATCTCGCGGCTCTTTTTCGCACATTCTCGGTACTATTAGCCAACCTGTTACATTACGTATCTTATACAGCACAACATTATTCTATCTGAGGAAAAAGAACTGTTTTATATGCTATTTTCTTTACAGATATGTTACAATTATTCAAAATTCTCTCCATAAATGGTAGTCTAGTATTAGCTTGACGAAGAACTGATGTTATGTTCTGATCCCATTTCATGTTGCTTTGATCTGTCACACACAGGTAGCAGTAGCGCTCTGGCCTCGCATTCGGGAGGATGTAGGTTCGAATCCCCGTCCGGCCATCCAGATTTGGATTTTCCATGGTTTCCCCAATGCCGCGATACTTCCTTCAAATGGCCATAACCGAATTCCTTCCCTTTCCTTTCTTGTCCCCTATCCTTTCCCTCGACGTTGACGAGACGTAAAGAATTAAGCAAAAAAAAAAAAATAAAAGCAACCTATGTACTTAAAGGATTCGACATTCCCAGAAAATGAGCGTGTCCATTAACGAAACTGTTGCCGTATCCCATTCTTTCGGATCTTCGTGAGGCGGCTGCTATGAGCAACACTTTCGAGTGCTTTATGAAATCTTTTTCTTCGCCAACTTTTCCAAATATTTTGGGTGTGGCTACCTTCAGTGAGATTTGATAATTGTTGGCATGGTCAAATTTGGAGGTATGATTTTACGGCCGCATGTCCTTGCTGATGCCAAACATTTTATACCCACTGCCAGATCGTACTAAGTGAAACGAGTTACTATGTCCATCGTGTGATAAGTGTAATTTTTGTTTGTGTAGTGTGTAGACTATGAGGCGTAGATTGGGGGCTATCCTGGCATTCGCCTTGATGGCTGCAGACAGCCTCCCTAAAAACCGCAATCAGGACGGCCGGTACGGGGAGGGAGGAGGTCTGGGCTGTTTCCCGGTCAGTTGTACTTACCTCCCCGACCCAGTGTGCAGCGCCTCAGCGCACTGAGCCACACTGGCAGGTCGAATGATTTACCAACATAATAATAATTCACTTGTTAGAAATCTTTTCCGGAACAAGTTAGTGAGACCGAGACGAACACTCCAAAAGAAGACGCGCTGTCCCTGGAAAGAAGAGTACAAACAGGCCCATTCAAAACTAATGAAGAACGTCTAGGCCCAAAAGAAAACGAAACTTGCTGCCAATTTCAAGAAGGCTTACGCGGTCCTCAGCGATATTACTTTATTAACTTTTGTACAACTAGTTGTAAAAGCCACGGACAGGCAATATGTTGGTCAATCACAGTCAAAACCGAGATTTTATACGATACTTCGAATTGATGAGTAGCTATAACCGATGCGTTGCTTCTAAATAAATCAAAATGCTATTACAACCGCATTATCACGACGAAATTTTCTCACTAGCACTATTCATCGCTCTTTTAAGCAGACTATAAAATAAAGTGATCCACATCTCATCTCTTCATGACCTCATTCGTTCACAATATAGTTAGTGTATGTATTACGTTGGTTCTCCGGGTGGAGCCGTGGCGATATATTTAAACGTAACGTTTCTGCCATCGTGCTGTGGCCTTCTTCAGAGGACTGCTTGTGTCAAAAGCCACTACGCTACATACAGTTACCGCGGAAGCTTTCGTAACCATTTACATACAGTGACCGCGGAAGCTTTCGTAACCATTTGATGAATCTCTACGGGGAGAATATTTTTAAATCAAGCATAGCGGCTTCTGACATAAGCAGTCCTCTGGAGAAGGCCACAGCACGATGGCAGAAACGTTAGGTTTAAATATATCGACGCGGCTCCACCCGGAGAACCAAGATAATACATACAGTGACCGCAGAAGCTTTCGTAACCATAGTAACTGTATTTTTGTTTAATGAATTGTAAGTAGCGAAGAGAGGTACGGGAGGGCAACACAACCAGCCGCCGCGCCCGAAGGTACCCGGCCCTCCACGGCCTCAGACGCCAGCAGTAATCCAATCCCGGAGCGGTCCTTACACCGCACAGTGGCGTGCCTGCCGGTGCCGTAACTCGGTTAGCTCGCTGGACGAGCACCTGCCGCGTGCTTGTGGCTGTTGCCGTGATTACCAGACCGCCGCGCCGGCTGCTGCGGCTCTGTCAGCCAGCCTGCCACTGTCTACACAGTTTTTCGACCTTTACTCCATGGAAGTGCTGAAAACTGGTTTGGCCCTCTACTGTAGTTCGCAGCTGTCCTTGCCGTAGAAACTTTTCCGGTGTGACAATAGTTGCAAATTGTTTCCATGGTTTTAAATAGATATTTGGTCGCTTTTAAAAACTTGATATCCCATGTCTTGTGCTTCATTATTGTGAATAGCAGAGTGCCTAACCACACATGATGCAACGGTGAATAAGCTATCAAATTTGGCTGTAGGATATGTAATGGAAATACCAATTCTTTTAGACTAGGCTTTTTATTTCATATCTAATCTAGATGTTTTCTTAGATAGTAGACCTGTGCCACATACATTCAGCGTTGCGGAATCTACCAAGGAAATCTATATTAAATAGCAACTTTTTATACAGTCGATAGCGCTATGCTTAAACAGACCCGTGATCGGCTACCACAGCTTGTACCATTCAGTATGAAAGAAATGCCCTAAAAATTAATGCTGACTAAATGTGCTTTCTGAAAGAAGAAGAAGAAGAAAAGAAGAAAAAGAAAAAAAGAAAAAAAACTCACACAGTAAGGATTCATTAACATCAGAAATCAAATAGCACTATTTATATGCTTAAACTTTTTTGCACTCATCTACGCTATACCAAAGATATTTATCAAACCTTCACCTGTAATTGAAGCAGTACAAGTGTTATCAGAACGTTCCTTATTTACTATTCCTCATCTAAAGAATATAAATGTATGGTGTACTGTCCAATTTTGTTAGAGCGCTACCGCAAAGGTGCGCAAAAAGTTTGGGTTCGTCTTTCTCTTAGGGGGAGGGACGGTGAGTAGGATATGCCGACAGAGAACAGGGAGGAATTTATGGAGAGCCGAAATCTGGATAGCAGGACTGGGATTTTAACCCGAGTCCTTCCAAATTCCAGACCCGAGCGTACCGCCCACCCACAATGCTTGGTGATGAGTATAAGTTAGAATTTTTATATTTATTTTAGGTAAATTCCCTCATCTCTGATTTCCTATGGTTGCCTATTGTTAGCCTTTACCAATCATTTGCACTTAAAAATTGGCTTCTAATGTTATTATATATTTATATATTATTTAAAGTATCTAAAAGTCCTCGACAGTCAACATGGTATTCAGACTTGTAGGAACTTGGTTTATTAATAAGTAGACTCTTCTTCCGCTCCTTCATAGTTACGCCTCTGATGGATCGAGCCTATATAACTTTTTTTCGAGCACTACTCTTTTTTTTTTTTCAGGAATAACTGGCGTGAAATTCGTACTCTGATGTCCTAACAGTTTTGATCATAGTGATTGGAAGGTTTTTCTGGAATTTTGATTTGCAGTTGATTATACAGATTGTAACCATCCTACACAGCAGCGCGATTCATGCCTTGATTCTAATACGAGTGGTGGTCCCTCTTCTCTGCTTTGTCACCGCCGCGCCGCAGCTTTGGTGTATGCAGTATTTCCGTGTGGCGGCCTCCATTCTATGCTGCGTAATTAGTTCATTACTCCGCTGCCCTGCAGTTGAATATATTTCCTGTTGCTCTGGGTGCTGCCTCTGGTAGGTGTGTGAGTGAATCAATGCCTCATTGTTTCCTCGTTGCCTGTTTGCAGGAGGGAAATCGGCAGGGGAGCGTGTTGTGCTGCCCAACTTCGCGGCCGTAGCAGAGTGCGTGCAAACTGACTATCCTAGCAACAACTTTGCCGCAACAGTTGTCGTCGTACACTTCCGGTTAGTTTATTTACTTTTGTCGGTAGTATAGCTGTCATGTTTTGTCCATACACGAGTAATAAATTAAGTTTTTGAGGACAATCATTTCTACCAATCATACGATAAATTTGTTGAGATTTGTGATGTGATATTCCAAATAATTAATAACATACAGACTTTGTTGTAGTGTTAGCTGTTTTAGCCGGAATTGAAGAAACCCACAAAAACATAAAATAAGATCACGAAATAAAACACGTTGAATTAAAATATATATAAATATATATAACGTAAATGTTTATACAAAACGTATTTTGCGAGTCTTAAATAAATATTCACTGACTTTTTGTTTTTCCGTTTCCGATGGAATTTTAACAGCTGCATCTAACTTTTCAAACCATTAATTTCTCGGAATTTATCGATTTAAGGTGACACTTTTAAAGCGGTGGTTGTACGAATGCACTTTTTCTCAATTTAATATAGGACTTGTTTTTGGTTTCATGATTGCATTTAACTCAATGCAAAACTGCTAAAAATAATAATAATAAAAGAAAAGAACACACACACACAGAAAGACTTACTCGCTTACACTCATGTCACGGCACTGCACTATCTTAACACTAGGACCAACCTAACTGTGCCATCCAAGTTCTTAGTTTTATGTTCTATTAAGCTCACTAAAAATCATACGTCATAGTGATTTGTGCGTAAAAAAAATGAAAATACGTAAGGCACTGTGGGCCGAGAGATTCCACAGGACTTTTTCAGCCGTTTCATGACAAAATGACGATTAGTTTTACGTGGAATCCGAACTGTGGAGTGTCTCAGCGTACTTGCATAAACAAAGCAAATCTTTGCCAGGGGTGAAGGTCAATTTTAAGGCCCGTGAAAAATCCAGCTGAGACTAGGATTCAAACCACTTGTTCCCCAGTGACTTGCCTCAACCAATTAATACGCCAGACACCTCTGTGTGTAAATAACAGTCATTTTTAAATCTTGAAGCAGTTCTCTGGTTGAAAAGCACAATCAAAATGGCAATACTGTAACACAAATTCCGACTGACCATGAGAAATACGGCACACATTCTCATAAAAAAGTTTTACAGTTATTCATCGAAAGTCCATTTATCAATAGCAAAACAAATTCCCGTATTTTGTTTCATAGAATCAAGTTAAACGAACAGATTTTTTTAAAAAAATTTCAGTAATGTTAAGTATGAATCAGGTACGGGGTCTACAGGTAAGTATCGCGCGGCATCATCCATAAGCGAAACTTATATATGTCATTTTCATATTATGTTTTGGTTCTTGAAGATTTTCCCGTGTGTTTGGCATATTGAATGACGCCAATGCATTAATATTTTAGCTACTGGATTAGCCAAGGTAATCTCGGTGTGCTGGGTTCCTTTTGTTAATGAACCAACAAGATAAAAATTTCTACTTAATAAACATAACTGTTACTCATATCACCAATGAGAGCAATCTTATCGTTCGGACTAAATGTTTTCTTTCAATATATCCAGTATTTACGACGCAATGCACACTGGATCACGCAGTTCATAACAATTTCTGTGGGAGTGCGCCTTTTAGCATCATAAACATTTGAACCTCTTCTGACTCAATCTTCAATTACGCCGTTTCCATCATCTCATGAATTTAAAAATTAATTGGAATTGCAATGACACAATATATAATTAAAAATATGCTGCAGTTATACGCACTCCACCAGTGTTTTTCAGAAGCCAGGGTTTTTTTTTTTTATGGTTAAGCTATTAAGGGTCAAAAAGTGCCATACGTTTACGGTAAAATGGGACATCTTTCTCAGGTAATTCCTACACGTTAAATGAGTTTGCAGGAGTATGAATGTATCCAATCCATCTTTGTGACAGAGGATATTCTCCGAATACATCAACATCAGCGTCAAAAGAAACGACAAAGTAAAATCCTGCATATGTTACCTGTGCATAACTGGAAATTTATACTCCGTTTCAAGAAAACGAAATTCTGAAGGTGCTGGGGTGAAGTGAAGTAGCGCGTTAGAGTCTTTGAAAAATTGAGAGAGCTGAGGAGTTGGAGAAAGGACTACATTAAAGCTAGCATGCATAAGCATTAGGATTTTTCTCTCTCCTTGGAAAGAAAATGGTTGTCGCCGGGTAGATGAAACAGGCAAAGGTTTGCGTGAAAAGATGGAAGACAGTCCTTTGTCAAGACGTACTCGAGAGAAATGAGGGTGCATAGATCTGGCAGACGGGCTGCGCGGTCCGCGTAATGCACTGCTGGTACCTCTGTATTCATTAACCTCTCTGACACCTGGACGCGGCAGGCCATCGCTCAGCCGCACTACAGTCGCTCGCCCGGAAATCAAAACGGCGCACGGGCCTCCTCCATTTATACCAGTAATGAAAAACAAAAACCCACTGGGCACGGGGACTCATTATACACTGCAGCAGTACCTCTATTTTTGTTTGATTTTTTTAGCGGTTAATTATTCCCAAGCCGTAAATGACGATACCAGTATATTCGCGGGATCTCTTTTAAAAGAATTTTGAGTACCACAACCATAATTAACGTAGCTGTCTGTATTTTGGTGAGAGATGTCAACGTCTCTTTATTAGGTTTATTTGAGCCTTAATGACATAATAAGCCACCATTATAATAAAAAAAGATACTTTACGTGTTTTTATGGAAACTTTTATTCACTATGACTTTCGTCAGGATGTTTCTTTGTACGACGTTATTAGTTACAACTCTATAAAAATTATAGCTTAGTGGGCAACTAAGCAACAAGTAATTAGTGCGATGATATATATGTAATAACAAAGTTCTGCTTATTTATTTATTTGTTTTTTTTTTTTACAATAAAAATTAACACAATAGATAGCAAATAATTTTTAAAATTGTATTTGAAAACTTACGAAGATCCTCAGTTGTACATAGCAGTCTCATATGTTCTTGGGGCGCCGAAGAAGAAAGCTTGTATGCGCTCAGTTTTTATCTCTTATTTGATCAGGATTATGACCTACAATCAGATAACTCTCAATTAACCGAGCGGGGCGGTGTAACGGTTAGCGTTCTCGCCTCGCATTCGGGAGGACGGCGGTTCGAATCCCCGTCCGGGCATCCAGATTTGGGTTTTCCATGGTTTCCCCAAATCACTCCAGGCAAATGCCGGGATGCTTCCTTCAAAAGGCCATGGACGAATTCCTTCCCATTCCTTGCCCCCATCCTTGCCCCCCATCCTTTCCCGTCTCTAAAGACCTCGATGTTAAAAAGAGACGTAAAGCAGTTAAAAAAAAAAAACTCAATTACCTTCAGTTTTCTTATTACAAAGTAAAGGTAATGGTTCAATTCCACTCTTAACTACCTCTCCATATATCCATAACCCCAACTTGAATAGCTTATCGTTTTGTATTGCAATAGGTGAAATAATTGTATGTCTTTTGAACATGAATTTTTATATAAATTATTCGGTTGAAGAAACGCAATGAGAACTCTAGTAGTCGAGCATAATGCCGACGTATGAAATGCAGTTGGTGGTTTCGAATTACATTCGGCTATGCTGTGAATTACATACTAACACAGAATCCAACAGGTGAAGGTTGTAAAAGTTAAAAAATACATTCTTCATTTTTGTTTCTCTGTTTCGTTCAAAGGTAGATACAGATGTGATCGTTATGGATTTTTAGCCGATAATTCCACTATAGCGTCAGGGGTAGTCTGCTACCTCATAATTATTAGTTGCTCACACTTCGTTAGTTTCTTCGTAGCTAATGACTTTCTCATGTATAACTTCAAACCGTTCTACTTGTGTTCTGTTTATATTAATTTATTCAATCTAAGGATCAACTAGTTTGGTTATTTACTCGTATTATGTTGGTAAAAGTGATGAGTACTTACCGTCGCATTTCCTCTCCGTCATAAAATCATTTAGAAATGCGGGCGTATGCATTGATTTGGGTTTGTTTGAATAAATAGTACTTTTATACTAACTTCTCCGTCAGTGTCTCAGAGTCTTATTTTAGTCGTTACTCCGAGCCCACGTTTGTTACTTTCATGTTATAAATAAAATATTGTGATATTAAGGGTGTAGTAAATTCATACTGCAGCGTGATTTAATCGCAGGAAGCAGTTGATACGTATGAGACCACGTTTATATATGCTGAGAGATGATTTCTGCACTACGAAAATAATACGTATCAGTATTAGAAAAAATAATGCAGGTGATGCATCTGGTTCCACAACTGATTTATTAACTAAATTCTTATTCGACCTCAATAATTTGTTTTTGCTTCTGAGTTTATTTCCGTGCTTGAATCGAGTCAGCATACTCTACGGGTGGTTGATAGTACCGTGGCGTAAG